>ML809330.1:20975-102196 GCA_009831015.1 Picea engelmannii
CGGATGTAAGAAGACCTAATAGAAGCTTCCACTTCTAGAAGGATCTTCCTCTAGATGCTTCTCTTAATAGACATATTTAGTATAAATAAGGGTCGAGGGTATGAAAACCCTAGCTTGGATATTATTGTAATAGAGCACTGCTCAATTGGAGGTTGCCCCCTCGAAGAGGCTTGTGAACATTGCTTTCTGAATCAAAGTGTTATTTCTATTGTTGTTCTTATATCATTTCTGTGTTATTGTGAATATTATGTTGGATATTTTACTGTTATTATTCCATTTATAGCATTTTATTTTTGTTCTTCATATTTTATATATCTGGTATCTTGCACTGCAACTGCTTCTGCTGGTAACCCTAGCTGCAGTGCTTTTGAAAAATGCTCATGCTAGTAACCCTAGCGACAGTTCCTCAACGAGCTCAATATCTAGCAGCTATGTTTCCTTCCAACGTTTTAGGCTGACTGAAAGGTTGTGGGCCCATAACCTGTTAGAATATAGAATATTGTGTGCTCATTTTACCATTGACAATACCTTCGTCACCCAAACATAGGCTGAAGCCTCCCTCCGAGCACCTTAACCTTGACTAAGAATTCCTCCGGAAACAAACCATAAGCTAGATAGCCAAACAAAGAGTAGCGCATCATTCCCCAAGGATAGCACATCATGAAAGACTGATCAGATGTTCCAAAACCTAGACAAGAGATATTCAAGCCAAAACTGAGAACTTGTTGCTGTTGCAGCTGCACCAGCTCTTCCTCCAAACCTACGCATAAGACTGCAACTGCAGTGCGCACCAAACTGCATAACTGCAATTATGAGATGCTGTCAAATGAGAACTGGCGCCCTGTATTTATACTGGTTCTACCAAATTTTTTGGGGCCGACTTCTCCTTCTGGATAGTGTCTATTCAGTATATTATTATTATTTCTAGCCGACTTCTTCTCTTGGAGGCTAATAGCCTAATATAAATTATCTTCTTGAGTCGACAAGGCTTCTAGGGTTATTAGCCAACTCATTAGGGTTTCTCTTNCTTCCCGGAGTCTTCTATTCTCGTCAGGTTCACACATGGGGGTAAATACCTCCCACAGCTACCATAATATTAACAAGTCTGCCCCTGTGCCAACAACAATGTCCTGGTGTTGCAAGACATAACATAATTTGATTGCATTTTATGGAAATGGCACCAGTGCTTCAAGCAAGATGAAGATGGATCTGTAGAAGGAGAGTTTGGAGGGAAATTTTGAGGCGGTAGGTTAGGGTTAGGAAAGGAAGGGTAACACGGGTGTCTATCAATATTATGCTCCACATCTATAGCACTGATGAAAACTTATGTGAGGGTGTTGCTATCAAACAAGGCCACTTCATAGTGAAGAAACAAATAGAAAATTATATTTAAACTTAAAAATAAGTACCTCTTCGGAGTCTTAGATGTAGAGTTGGATTTGAAGTTTTGTGAAGACTTCAAAATACTAATGTGCCTTTTTCCCTTGAGATTGGTAAAGCTGCAACCATTAGCACATCAACTCTTCCAAGGACCTAGGAGAATAAAAATGTCTTCAAAGGGATTGGAAAAAGGCATCCCAAGTGTTAATTCACTAAGAAGAAGTGGGGCTGGAAACATGTATGGCATCAAGTTTAACCTAAGAGAGCCACCATGCTAGGGCCATGTTGTCTAACTTGAATTCTACCAGTTGAATACTGTGATATTTAGTTATGCCAAAGAAAATTTTAAAGTATGCATTAACACTGCATATCCATGAGCCCAAAAGTTCAACATTGTCTAATTGTTCTACAAAATGGTTTTTTCGTCGGAATTTGGCTATATAAATTTTCACAAAATCACTATCTTTTGTTTTTTAAAATTCATTTATGAATGTAGAAATGAATTCGACATGTTGAAAAACCTATGGGGTACTTGTATTATACAAAAATATGCTGGCATGTCATCAGGCAGGTGTGCTTGTCATTGATGGCAAGTTCAGAGTATGCAGCGATGGAAAAATAGGGACAACGTAAGCTCAGGAGGATAAGTGCAGAGGTGCACGCAGAGTGCAAGAGTGTGCTTGATCATTTGATGGTTTATAGGAAGGCATGGAATATCAGGGATAAATTTATTCGACTCCATTTCGTAATTTCGAATACCGGGAGGTGGAGGTGTCAAGGACACTCACGACAAGTCCTGGAATCACGAAATGCGAAACGCCGAAATCCCAAAAGCAGGAGATAGTTCCGAATACCAGGAGTTGAAGTGTCAAAACACTTCACCACAAGAGTCCCAGAATCGCAAAATGCAAAACACCGAAATCCCGAAAGCAGGAGACAGTTTCGGATACCAGGATTTCGAATACCGGGAGTTGGGGATGTCAAGAAATCTTACTATAGGAGTCCCAGAATAGAGAAATGTCAAATGTCAAAATCCCAAATTAGGCAAACCAACAAAGAATCTTGCAGACTAGGAAATAACTCCAGTTCGGGGTCCTGGTTACCGGGAGTTGAAGTGTTGAAACACTTCATCATAGGAGTGTCGAAATGTCGAATCGCTAAAACGTGAAACGCCAAAATCCCGAAATAGGCACACCAAAAAAGAGCTTTGCAGATCAGGAAATAACTCCATTTTGGAGTCCTGGATACCGGGAGTTGAAGTGTCGAAACACTTCATCAAAAAGTGCTGAAATGTCGAATCACCGAAATGTGAAACAACGAAATATTTGATCTTTGATACGACTCCATTTCATAACTTCGGATACTGGGAGTTGGAGGAGTTAAGCGTCGAGAATCTTCACCATAGGAGTCCCAAAGTGGCGAAATGCGAAAGTGGCGAAATGCGAAATTGCCGAAATGTTGTTGATCCGACTCCATTTCGGAGGTTTGGATATCGGGACTTGGAGTTGTCAAGAAATCTTCGCATCAAGGATGCCGAAATGTCAAATTGAAAAATCGTGAAAGTGATTTATGGATAAGAGCTTGGTCATGGATGGTGGTCACATCATCGAAGAGCTGTAGAGAAAAAATTGAAGTGGCAAGCTCCATTTCGGAGTTTCGAGGACCATGACTTGGACAGTCGAGATGCCACGCAACAGAAATTGCCGAAATGTGGAAAAAACTTTTGGTGTAGGCTGTGGTCATAGCCATTGGTCACATTGGCAAAAGATGGAGAAAGGAGTTAGTGAAACCAAGCTCCATTTTGGGGATCGCGACTTGAAGTGTTGAGACACTCGATCACACAAATGTCGAATTACTGAATGCCGAAATGTCAAAATGGTGAAATATCTATGTAGTCGGTGGTCACCGTCGGTGGTCACGTAAGTGGAAGGAGCTATCATAGCTAGGCTCCATTTCATGGTTCACTCTGTAACTGCTAGAAACCACTGATGGTTTCTACCAGAGGACTCGAAGAGACTTGAGTGTGATTGCCAGAGGAGCTAAAGAGTTTCAAGGAATCTGTCAGTGGGATGAATATTGGTCATAGAGGCGATTGACAGATGGAAGAGCCTTGAAGCCTGTAACTACAACAGAGAGGTTGAGCTCGACTGTAGTAGATAAGACAAAGAGTCTCGACTGCTAGAGAGGCGAAGGAATGTCAAAATAACACCCAATGATGATGGACACATGCGTTTAACTGCCAGAGAAACTAAAGAGTTGGCATGATGATGAGGCAGAGCACTCGAGATGTAGAGATCATGCAGAAGCATGGCGAGATAGGATGAAAAAGGTGCACAGAGACTGGGGGCATGTAGAACAAATAAGAGATGGATGTTGTTGTTGAGAATGATTTAGGTGTGTAGAATGAGGCAGAGTGCAAGAGATGAAATGAACATAAGAGGAACGGTGCATTGAATGGACATGGATCACAGAGAATAAAAGGTAGAAGAATAGAAAGTGAAAGGATGTGTGCATGAAGATAGTGAGGCAGACAGAGCAGAACAGTGATGAGACTGGTAATCCATTGATGAACATTATATCACTGTAATAAAGTTTCAGTAGCAAAGATTTATATTTCAGGGTGGTAGGGAGGTGCGAGGGAGGATTGTTTTCCTTAGAGGTTCAAGTGGGTTCTTGAACACAGGGAGTTGTAGCTTCCATCTGGTTGCATCCAGAGAAACAAGGGTGGCAGGGTGGTGCAAGGGAGAACTGTTGTTCTCTGTTATACAGGTTGGTGTCTGTGTGAATGGAAGTTGGTGCTTCCATCCAGTTGGTGCTGGAACACTTAGGGAGTTGGTGCTTCCTGTTATCACCCTATAAGTTATAGGATCAACTGGTGACTGGGATATTATCTGTCTCTAGTATTTTTTGTTGACAAATGATTTTTCATTCTGTAAATAATTTGAAAAAGAAAAGAAAAAGAAAAAGAAAAAGAAAGAAAATAAAAAGAAAGAAAAGAAAGAGAAAGAGAAGAAAAGAAAAGAGGGCATAAAAAATTGAAATAAAATCCCCATGCAAATAATAGTAACTTGGTCCATACCTTTCAAGCATGGCCAAGTTCTTTTTAAATTGATGTTGATAGGGTAGTGAATGAGTTTGTCTAAACAGTTTAATCTTAGCCAAAGTGTCTAGGTTAGATTAGTGAATAAATCTGGCCAGACTGTCTAATCTTGGTCAGATAGCCCCAGGGTAGAATAATTTCTTAACCCAATAGTCTAATCTGGGTTAATTGTCATAGGAAGCTAGGTTAGAATATAGGCTAGTTTCTTTGTTGCTTCATTTCAATAAGAACTAGTTTGATGTAAGTGTTGCGCCATGTTTCAGATGTTTAAAAAAGGTGTTGGTCAAGCCCCATGGTGGTGTCCACTTGAAAAACCTTGGAAAAACCCATAAAATGAATTTATCCTAAGTTTTCCCTGGCGCATGTGTTTTCCGCTCCCCACTTATGCTCCTTGCACATATCAATGGTCCTGATTGTGGTGCCCAGATCTATGGTGAAAATATTTTTCCGAACCCCCCCCCTGACCATTCTACCTTTAACGAAGGGGGAGGGGNGGGGGGGGGGGGGGGGGGGGGGGGGGGGTCTGGAATTGTTGATAAGACCTGAGCGCATCTGGATGGCCCAGGATCGAGCGTGCAGATCTGCGGTCAACATTGGATTCCGGACCCCCCCGTCCATTCTACCTTTAATGGAGGGGGGGGTCCGGAATGAGTGATAAAAAGCATGCAAAGATTTATGGCCATGAAACAAGCTCTCAGATCAATGGCTCAAAATGTTTTTCAGACCCCCCTTACTGATCTGCCTTTAACCAAGGGGGGGGGGGTTCAGAATGGTATCTTTCCTCTAGCAGGCCCCTCTTTATACGTGGCAAATATCTAATGGCCCTGCGTCCCATCATCCTCTGCTGTCTGACTTACCATCGTCACCTCTGGACGTCACCACCCACCTTTCCCGAAATAGTCACGTCCCATAAATGTTGTCAGTTCTTCCCCCCATTCATTCGTGACAAGCCCCCTCACTATGACCTTCACCTCCAATCGATAGTTGCCACATCACCTTTCTGTATTTCCCTCAGCCAACGTCACCCACCATGTCACACTAAGTGATCTGTTGGCCATTTATTACTGGATAACCTATCTGTTATCCAGCTGACCTGTCTCCCGCACCCAATGGACACCCGTTTACTCAAAACTACCCTCATTCTCCCTTTTCTCACCATTTACTACTCATCGCACCAGAGAGTTTTTTACATTGTTGACTCCTCTGTTACACTTAGTTTCCCTCATCCACAATCAGTCTCCCCCACTAATGTTGTTTGTCTTGTAGGTGATGATTGCAGAAATGGCGCCAAAGTCCAAACAAGCAGAAGGAGAGGAGAATCTGTTTCTCCCACCTCCTGTTGACCTTGACAGAATCCCACTGGTCGACAAAGACCGATTAATCGCATATACAAAGTGCGATTTTGATTTCGCAGACCTTCAATCATGGCTCAAGGAGGTATTCTTGGACCAAAGCGATGAAATCAGACTCTTGGAGTCCAATTTACCCCTTTACCTCTTCACTCAAATTCATCCTTTTCCAGAGTTTTCCTTCAAGTGCCAAGCTCACTACATTCCCGAGAAAAGAGTCGTCGTCTCCTCTTCCGGAGAGATTCTTTTCCTTGTCACACCCGAATCTATTGACCAAATGATGAAAATTCCCCGAGCTGACTCTGCGTCACCCTTAAACCTAGAAATTCTTACAGAGTTGTACCAGAAAATGACCTTCCCCCAAAGAGCTCAAATATTTGAGCTTTTCCTTCCCCCATCTGCTCAATTCCCATCCACAAATCCCCCGTATCCTTCCTCCATGTTATCGACTAAAGGAAACCAGATCATTTCATCCCTTTGTGCCTTGTTAAGATACTATTATGATCAGTGGGTAAATGAACCCATTCTGGGTTTTCTTTCCATCTTCTCTACCGATGAAAAGCCCACCACCCAGTTTGATTTCAGCACTTTTCTGGAAGACAATATTCATGAACAGTTCGTGAATTTCGCCATGGAAGGCATGTTCAGATACTCTTCCATACTGGCATACTTGTTCGTTTTCTTCCAAGCGGACAAATTCATGTTTTCCATGTAGAAGATGGATGGATATGGTAGACCCCAGGAAGTGACAGCATGGACCTCCTTGCTCAAGCACAACTCCATAGAGTTCATTTTCAAGGAGTTCATTGATCAATTCTACAACCCTGTGGTAAGTATGCTAGGCAGCAGGCTTGAGCCTCGGATAAATGATGAAGTTCAGAGGATCCTACATCTCTCGGATAACACAAAGATAGGGGATTGGTATTTGTATCAGGACTACACCAAGATCAAAGTATATGGGTGCGAGTTGGCACCGTATAAGCTGCCCAAGTATCTGCCTATTAGAATTTTTTCATTGGAATATATAAGGCAGATAATAAATTCCGATGATATCCATTTTGTGTCACTCAAGAAAAAGCAGCAGCTTAGAATCAAGGGGCAGATTGGCTCCTTCATCTGCAAAAATCGTGGCACTGGGGAAGAAGCAGATAGGATGCTAAGGGAAATGAAGTTCTCCATGAGTTTCCCCTAGTATTATGATCCATGTGGGGTCATCTCAGATATGAGGGTGAAGAAAAAAAATGTCCCATATGTTCATGAATCCAGGCCTGAAGTTGAGAAGTTCGCAAAATCAGACAGCCTGGGAGCCGAACACATTGGTCAAAGTACAACAGCAGGATCCCCCGACCACTGTATCTCAAACAACCACACCACAGGTCCCGAAAGAGAAAATGCCTAGGCAAGAGTTATCTCCACCTGTCACGGAGGTATCATCCGAAGAGTTCCAGCTGCATACTAAGAGGCCTAAGACTATTTAAGTCCCTGTCCTGATCAGATAAAAAGAAGCCCCGTCTACAACAGTGACCAAGGTTGATACGCCACCCTTTGGTTCAAGCCTCCATAAGGTCATAACTTCAGCATTGCCGGAGAAATCCACAGACTCTCCATTGACCACCCAGCCCGGCAAGGTAGGACCAAAGTTGAGTATCTTTGAAAAGTATGAGTTGATCAAGAAAAAGAACCAGACCTTGACCAGCAGTACTTGAGCCCAGTTCTGGAAGCAGACATCGACTGCACAACATAGGCTGTTGTCGACATTTGACACCGAGAAGGGCATAATGCATATGGAATTCCTCAAGGAACAGGTACCAGATCCAAAGGTGATCACTGACTACAAGAGGGCCACCTTCGAATTCCAGACGAAGGACATGCATCCGATAGATCAGATGGATCTGCATAAGAAGACAGGGGAAATGGTTTTTTACACGCTGGTGCATGCTTCCACTTTTGCATCCAAACTGCAAGTGTCCCTGAACAATGTTCAAACACAATTGAAGTTAGAGAAAATATCATCCTTTGCAAAGGACAATAGGATCAAGACATTGGAGGAACTGGTCCTCAAGATCGGTTACGATCCTTCAAACGTGAAAGTAGCTAAGGAAATGATAAAGAAGAAGAATGCTGACATAGCATCCTTGAGGAAACAACTGAAGCTCCCACCCACAAAGGATTCACAGGCGAAGGAGATAGCAGAGAAAGAAGGAGAGAAAGATGAAATGCTCAAGTTACTCATGGAGCAGAATGCACAACTAAAATAAATGGAAGATGAGATGGAGAAGCTAGTAAAAGAGAAAGAGCAGCTGAAGCCAATGGAAGTCATTCCATTGAGTGCCATTCCGATTTTTGGAGTGAGCACAACATCAGTGATAAAGGTCCCATCAGCAACTCTATTGACATCCCTGGAGAAGACAATTGACCTAGCTAAGTCTATGGAAAAGATGAACCTGCAGGAAACAGAGATCAACAGGCTAAAAAAGGAGATTGAGAACCTTCAGGAACTCAAATCTTCTTTTCAGACCAGCCTCTCCAAGGAAAAGAAGGTGACAGATCAGCTCAAACAAGAGTTACAACAACTCCAGAAGAAAACAGTGGCAGGAAAAACCTTGGACAAGGTTAAGGAAAGCGTATGGACATACATCACTAAGTCCATGAACGAGATATGGCCCATGATATAGATAATGTTTGAGAAGAATGAGTTGGTGTTGAGAAGAAAACAGGTCATCGATAAGATCAGATCAGAACTGGGAGAGATGCCAACACAGGCGAACGAGATCATCAAGCTCCTCAATTCCAAGACCAGGGAAGAGCTAGAAGAGCTGAAAATTGAAGACAGAACAGAGACCATCCTTGAGGTCAAAAGATTTTTGACCAAGAGAGGATTAATGCTTCAGATGGAAGAAAAGGTTCAGGCCATGGACCTGGGGGTACAAAGATTCTTTAGTAAGGTTGAAGCTCTCCAGAAGAAAGGTCTTCCTGGTCTGAAAGTAATCAATGATAAATTGATGACACTCCCAGACTACAAGAAGAGATTGGCCTATGTGGCTAAGGACAGTTCAAAGTTTGTGGGAATTCAAGGGATCATCACTGGAAAGGCATTCCTAGATGCCCTTCAGTGGGACATCAGTATCCAACACGAGATTCGATACATCTTCCTCACCAAACCTACCTTTTCCAAGTACACAGAGATGGACGAAGTGTATCGAAGGCTGCTCAAAGTCAACATACCCAGTCATCTTAGATGGGAGGAACTCTGTGATCTAATCGATTAGCAGATGAGATGTCCCAGTCCAGTCACTTATCCAGTCAGATGAGGTCGTGCAGAGGCTTCATTAACGGCCCACCCAGAAATCAGTGTGCAATTACACAACATCATCAAGCAGTTCCTAGATTGAGGAAATTTGTTTAGTTAGGCTAAAAATAGATTTAGCACATACTGGTCATTAATGACAGGATCATTTGTAATTTGAGTTATAAATACTTCACCTTTCGAAGTATTGGGGGTTGTTGATCTTCACACCCTGACGCTATCAGACTGTAATATTTTTGAAGAGATCTTCCATTAATAAAAAGGAGACACTTTACAGGATTCTTGCGTGTATTCACTGGTGATGTTTTTCTCTCTAAGTTGAATTTTATTCTCATTTTGTTATCATATTTTTTTCTGGATCTAATCTTTAGAAGTAACGAACTTTGCAGGATTTATCTCGTATACGCTGTTTCTGACTCGAAATATTTTAGTGTTTTATCTTTTGGTGTTTTCAATAAAGAAATTCTTAACTGCTTCTTTGTTGAAATTATATTTCTCATCTTTTCTGCTATCCATCATTTATGCTACTAAAAAATCCAGTCATTACATTATCTCGCCCTGTGAAAGTTTTCCTTTGCGTTTCTGGTTTGGATTTCATATTTTATTTAAATACACAGACCCCATAGCCCAATGGATGTGTAGAATGTCTCAACCAACTCGACAAACATTATTACAACAAAAACCGACCTATTTATTTACCTAGCCTAATATTTAAAATTTGAAACATAGCTAAATCATATAGAGCGATCCCTCTCTGAAGTTGGAAGGGCTAGATCCCAGCTTCAAAAGAGGTTGGATAAAGTTACATTTTGTGGATTTCTTTTGTTGTCAACCTCTAGGAAATTTACAGAGTGCTAACAGAGTGGCGACTTCGTTGGGTACGAACTAAAAATTTATAATTTCATGTTTTCTTTTCCCTAAAAAGAAAGTCTGTTCCCGAAAGATTGCAAATTTGAGAAGAAAGTAATGTTTAGAGGTTGATTAAATTTGTACATATTGTTTTCAAACTCGTAAAACTAAAATATATATATATATAAATCAAAGAGAAATCTGGATCCCAAGAAAGTATATACTCGATCTCATCCAGACCCAGAACCTACGACAGTGATAGATAACCCAGAACAGTTGCTCAGGAAAAAGACCATAGTTGAAGGCTCAGTGAGTCATATTCCTTTGCGTAAGTCCCTTTCCTTTTCAGGGGAACCCGTTACCTTTCAAAACCCTGACTTTGACACCTTTCCCCAACAAAGCCTGATTAGAACACGGTCCGATAGTTTTGTGACTGGATTCATTTTTTACCCAACCATTTTGCAACCCTGAACCCCTGAAGTTCTGTCTCCCACTACTAAACCACAAACCACTCCCTCAGCGCTATCCATTCCTACCTCATCCTCGTCTTCATTCACTTCCTCGCCGATAATCCAGCCTGTTATCCCACCTCCTCCACTCATCATGGCGGCTAGATATGCTCCCTTGGTGTTGGCTGCCCCTCTTCATGCCATGCCCCAAGACTATCAAACTAGACTTCCATAGTTCGATGCAACAGGACCTTTGAGTGCAAAACAACACGTAGATAAAATGAATGATTATTATGATATGCATGAAGTAGATGAGGCTGACGTTCAAATGAGATTGTTTGCCCAAAGTTTGATAGGTGACGTTAAAAAATGGTACAAAGGTTTGTGTGTTTCCTTAGTCCTTGACCTTACCGCATTCCAAAGGAGTTTTCTAGACAGATGGGAGGTAAAGAAAAACCCTCTCCAAATCTTGTCAGAATACGAAAATATTAGAAGAAATCAAGGTGAGACAGTTCAAGATTACTGCACTCGTTTCAATAACCTGTACAACGCAATTCTAGCTGAAATTAAACCTCCACGGGGTTTGGCATTGATAAAATTCTCGGATGGTTTTGACGCGGATATGTCATACGAACTAAGGGAAAGAAATTCTACCACCCTGGAAGACATGCAAAAAAGTGAAATAAGTGTGGAGGCCAATTTGTTGGCAAAAAGGGCACGATAGAGGTCAGAGAGGAGAGTTACAATTAAAGAGGAACCTTCCACGTCAACCTCCGATTCCAAATTGGATTCCTTGTCCAGAGCAATGGAAAGAATGATGGAAAGACTTACTATGTCAAAAAGGAATCCCCCAAGAGAAAACCCACCAGCACCTCAGGTTCGGAACCCTAACTTTAGGAGAAACCCTCCTCAAATCAGACAGAGAGATCCTAGGGATCAAAGAGAGCAGAGAGGTCTGGATCAGCAGATCAAACCTCCCCTACAAGAAAATTATGTTGATAAAGGGGAGGAAGTGATCGAGGAACTAGAGGATACTCACATAAATCTCATGGGCATTCACGATAACGAAGCTATTTTCCTTACCCAATAAGAGAAATAACTTTTTCTTCTCAACCAAACAAAAGTAAGTGAAGAAGCTGAAGACACAGAACAACAGGCATTCGAAAATGCCATTTTGGAGGTACATCGGCAGTATAATCTGCAGAGTAAAAAGACAAAAGGGAGTTCCCCAAAAAAGACGATTGAAACGAAGAAGGTGACCGAAACCAAGAAGGCCTCTGAGCCATCTGCTGAGAAGATTCCTGAAAAGAGCACTGTCGAAGTTCCCGCGAAGAAAAACCTTACTATTCTGAAAAGATCGTCACAGCCCGAGGTTTCACCTATTAATCCACCAAGTACTTATGGCCAGAAGAGTGTGGTGGAAAAACCAGAATTGATATGCCAAGGCAGAGCTCCTACACCTTTTAGCCTTGAGGGGGAATTGGCCAAAGTAAAAATTCCCATTCCACTTTCTGAGTTGATGAACAAAGACGTTTATCGTTCACAGGTGATTAAAGCACTGACCATTGAACCTGACATAGGCATGAAGGCCTTAACCATTGGATCAACAAACCATTCTGATACTATGAACCTTACAGATGATCAACCTGAACTTTTGTTCGGACCTGAAGTAGATGGTCGAGGCGATAATGGTGATGTCGCTCTTTTTTACATCAGTTTAAACATACATGACCTTATCTTGCATAATGCTATGCTGGATTCAGGTTCTTCCCACAATCTGATTCCTAAAGTAGTGATGGAGAAACTGGGACTGGAGTTCACCAGAACTTACAAGGATTTACACTCATTTGACCCCAGTAAAGTTAGATGTATTGGTTTGATCAAGGACCTATGTATCACCCTGGTTCAAATTCCTGCTAAGAGCATGGTCATGGATGTGGTAGTTGCATACATCCCTCCAAAGTATGGAATGTTGCTATCCCAGTCTTGGGGGGCTAAGTTGAGAGATACCCTGCAGCTAGATATGTCTTATGCCACTATCCCAGTTTTCGGGCAACAAAGAAGGCTATACAGAGAAACATTGATGAAATACATGGTCAGTAGCTAGGAAAAACCACACAACTATCCTCTTTACTCCTCACATTCTGACTTGGATGCTTTTATCCTGTATAACGATGGTGACACGGAAGAGCAAAACCCTCAGCTGGGAGAAGATACATCTAGTCAAGATGAAGGCCAAGAAACAATTGAGGTAGCAAGGAAGAAAAACATGATAACTGAAGAGCTACCTGCAGATTTCTGGAGCATTGATTTTGAGAACACAGTAAGCAAAGAAGGAGCCGGAGCAGGATTCTGGTTGCATAATCACAGAAACAGGTATTCAGAAAACCATTCTTACAAATTAAATTTCCAATGCACTAACAATATTGCCGAGTATGAAGCCTTGATGCTCGGTCTGAAGCTTTTGAAAAGAGTTGGTGCTAAATAGATTATGGTAAGAGGTGACTCTAAGTTGATAATCAAGCAAATCAAAGGTGACTATGCTGCGAAATACCCATGTCTTAGAGCTTATAGGAATGCTTTTCTTGATACCCTTAGATGTTTCACTGAAGTTGACTTGCATGTAATGTCGAGGGGCCAAAACATTTTGGCGAATGGATTGGCTACGTCAGCAGCCACATGTAAGATTCCTTTCCACCCGACTCACCCATACACGGTAGAGGTGAAATGCAGACCAACCGTTCCCGACAATATCAGGTACTGGCAAGTGTTTGGTAATGATGATCAAATTGAAGACTTTTTGCAGTGTAAAAATGATTTTGAATGTACAAATATAGATTTAGAGAACGGGGATGAAAATGTAAATAGATCTAATTTTGAAATTGATAGCGTAAATAGCATAGATTCAGGAGAATTAGGCGATGACGAAATGGATGCCGATATTTTACATTTGAAAAGTAATGTTTTGCCTAGGGGCCTAGTTCCTTTAGAGGACTTGTTTGATTTTAACGATGTAGCCAAAAAACCGAAAATTGAAGCCAATGGACAAGAGATAGAAGACTATAATATAGGGACAGAGGAGAAACCCAAGATAGTCAAATTGTCCAAATCACTGCCCCCCGAGAAAAAACTCAAATACATTGAGATGTTCAAAAAATATTTAGATGTCTTTGCCTGGGGTTATGAGGATTTGAAAGCTTATGATACCAGCATTATACAACACAGGATTCCAATAAAAGAAGACCAAAAACCATTCAGGCAGAAACTTAGGAGGATAAATCCCAAGTTACTCCCTCTGATAGAAAAGGAAATCAAAAAAATGTATGATGCCAAAATCATAGTTCCGTTGCATTTTTTCAAATGGGTCTCTAATTTGGTCCCTACGCGTAAGAAATCTGGGGAAAACATACTTTGCATAGATTTTCAAAATCTAAATAAGGTCTCCCTGAAGGACAACTACCCCTTTCCCAAAATGGACCATATCCTACAAAGGGTATGTTATCACCTTATAAATTATAGGATCAACTGGTGACTAGGATATTATCTGTCTCTAGTGTTTTTGTTGACAAATGATTTTTCATTCTGAAAATAATTTGGAAAGAAAAAAGAAAGAAAAGAAAAAGAAAAAGAAAGAAAAAGAAAAGAAAAAGAGGGCATAAAAGAATTACAATAAAAGCCCCATGCAATAATGGTAACTTGGTCCATACCTTTCAAGCATGGCCAAGTTCTTTTTAAATTGATGTTGATAGGGTAGTGAATGAGTTTGGCTAAACAGTCTAGTCTTAGCCAAATTGTCTAGGTTAGAGTAGTGAATAAATCTGGCCAGACTATCTAATCCTAGTCAGATAGCCCCTAGGTAGAGTAATTTCTTAACCCAACAGTCTAATCTGGGTTAGCTGTCATAGGAAACTAGGTTAGAACATAGGTTAGTGGCATTTTTGCTTCATTTTAATAAAGCCAGCTCAATGTAAGTGTTGCACCATGTTTCAAGTGCTTAAATGATAGTTTGGTCAAGTCCCATGGTGGTCTCTACTTGAAGAACTTTGGAAAAACCCATAAAAATGCATTTATCCTCAGTTTTTCCAACGCATGTGTTCTCCGCTCCCCATTTATGCTCCCTGTACATATGAACGGTCCTGATCGCAGTGCCCAAATCTATGGTGTACAGAGCATTCTAGACCCCCCCGACCATTTTTCTTTTAACCGGGGGGGTCCGGAATCGTTGATAACATTTGCGTGCATCTGGACGGCCCAGGGTTGAGCGCTTAAATCAACGGTCTATATTGCATTCTGGACCCCCCCGTCCATTCTTCCTTTAATGGAGGGGAGGGGTCCGGAATGAGTGATAAAGGATGCGCAAATATCTGCGGCTGGGAAACGAGCGCGGAGGTCAATGGCCCAAAATGCATTTCGGACCCCCCTGGATGATCTGCTTTTAACTGGGGGGGGGTCCGGAATGGTTTTCCCCCTATGGCGGGTCCCTTGTTATATGTGGCGTCAGTCTATTTTCCCTGAAGTCCCATCACCATATGTTATCTGACAGACCCCCGTCACTTATGGACGTCACCTTCCACTTCTACCCAAGTTAGTCACATCCCATAACTGTTGTCAGTCCCCTCCCCCCTTTCACTCATGGCAAGCCCCTTATTATGACTTTTACCTCCAATCCCTAGCCACCACGTCACCCGTCCATATCTTTCAGCCACCGTCACCTGCCATATCACCCCCAAATGGCCTGTTGTCCATTTATTACTGGATAACCTATCCGTTATCCAGCTGACCTGTCTCCCATGCCCAACCGACCCCAGTTTAAATAAAACCACTGTTATTTCTCTCATTTTCGCTATTCACCCATCGCACCAGAGAAATTCACCACTACTCCTATGTTACATTCCGTTGCCCTCACCCACAGTAAGTCGACCCCACTAACGTCGTGTTTTATTACAAGTATTATTGCAGAGATGGCGCCAAAATCCAAACAAGCAGAAGGAGAGGAGAATCTGTTTCTCCCGCCTCTTGTCGGCCTGGACAGGATCCCACTGGTTGACAAAGACCAGTTAATCACAGATACCAAATGCGATTTTGATTTCTCATACCTCCAGTCGTGGCTCAGGGAGGTTTTCCTGGACCAGAGTGATGAACTTGGACTCTGGGAGTCCAATTTACCCCTCTACCTTTTCCCTCAAATCCACCATTTCCCCGAATTTTCTCTCAAGTGTCAAGCTCACTATATTCCCGAACAAAGAGTCGTCATCTCCTCATCCAGAGAAGTCATTTTCCTCATCATGCCCAAGTCCATAGACCAGATGATGCAAATTCCCCGTGTCGACTCTGCGTCTCCTTTCAACCTGGAAATCCTTACAGAGTTGTATCAAAAAATGACTATTCCCCAAAGAGCTCAAATATTCGATCTTTTCCTTCCCACATCCACTCAATTCCCTTGCAAAAATCCCCCTTACCCATCTTCCATGTTATCTACTAAGGGAAACCAAGTCATATCATCCCTTTTTGCTCTGTTGGGATACTATTCTGATCGGTGGGTAGATGATCCCATTCTGGGTTTTCTATCCATTTTCTCCACTGATGAAAATCCCACCACCCAGTTTGATTTCAGCACATTCTTGGTAGACAATATTCACGAACAGTTCATGAATTTTGGCACAAAAGGCATGTTCATATATTCATCAATACTAGCCTACTTGTTCATCTTCCTCCAGGTGGATAAATTTAGCTTTTCCATGCAGAAGATGGATGAAGATGGTAAACCTCAGGCAGTTACAACATGGACTTCCTTGCTCAAGCACAACTCTATAGAGTACAGTTTCAAGGCATTCATCGATTAGTTCTACCACCCTGTGGTAAGTATGTTGAGCGACAGGCCCGAGCCTCGAATAAATGACGAAGTCCAGAGAATCCTGCATCTCTCAGACAACACAAAGAATGGGGATTGGTACCTATATCAAAATCACACCGAGATCAGAGTATACGGGTGTGAATTGGCACCGTATAAGCTGCCCAAGTATTTGCCTATCAAAATATTTTCTCTAGAATATACAAGGCAGATTATAAATTCTGACGATGTTCATTTTGTATCGTTGAAGAAGAAGCAACAGCTTAGAATCAAGGGGCAGATTGGCTCCTTCATTTGCAACAGTCGTGGCGCTGGGGAAGAAGCAGACAGAATGTTGAAAGAAATGAAGTTCTTCATGAGCTTCCCATGGCATTATGATCCATGTGGGATCATCTCAGAAATGAGGGTGAAGAACAAGAACATCCTGTATGTTCATGTGTCCAAGCCCGAAATTGAGAAGTTCGCCAATCAAACAGCCTGGGAGCTTAACACATTGATTGAAGTAGAAGAGAAAGCTCCCCCAGCCACGGTATCTCAAACAACAACGCCAAAAATCCCGAAGGAAAAATGTCCTCGACAAGATTTATCTCCGCCTGTCATGGAGGTATCGTCCGAAGAGTTCCAGCTGCACACTAAGAGGCCTAAGACAGTTTCAGTTCCTAGCTAGGCTCGAGAAAAAGAAGCCCCGCCTACCACAATGACCAAGTTTGTTATTCCACCTTTCGGTTCGAGCCTCTATAAGGACATTACCCCAACATTTCTGAAGAAAACCATAGAATCCCCTTTGAGCACTCAGCCAGGCAAGACTGGGCCCAAGCTGAGCATTTTCGAGAAGTACGAGCTGATCAAGAAAAAGAACCAGACCCTTACCAGCAGTACTTGCACTCAGTTTTGGAAGTAGACGTCGACTGTGTAGCATAGGCTTCTGTCTGCATTTGACACAGAAAAGGGCAGAATGCACATGGCCTTCCTCTAGGCGCAGGTGCCAGATCCCAAGGTCATCACCGACTACAAGAGGGCCACCTTCGAATTCTAGATGAAGGACGTGCACCCAGCTGATCAGATGGATATACACAAGCAGACCGGAGAAATGGTTTTCTATACATTGGCGCATGCTTTCTCTTCTACGGCCAAATTGCAGGTGTCACTGAACAATGTTCAAACACAGCTCAAAATGGAGAAGATTTCATCGTTCGCAAACGACAATAGAATCAAAACTTTGGAGGAGCTGGTCCTCAAGATCGGTTATGATCCTTCGAATGTCAAAGCAGCAGAGGAAATGATAAAGAAGAAGAACGTTGATATAGCATCCTTGAGGAAACAACTGAAGCTCCCACCCACAGAAGACTCGCAGGCGAAAGAGATAGCAGAGAAAGAAGGCGAGAAGGATGAGATGCTAAAGCTGCTCATGGAGCAAAACACACAGCTTAGAGAAATGGAAGTTGAGATGGAGAAACTGTTAAAAGAGAAAGAGAAACAGAAGCCAATGGAAGTCATTCCATTGAGTTTTATCCCAATTGCAGGAGTGAGCACTGCATCAGTGACAGCAGTCCCGTCCATGACTCCATCGACATCTCAGGAGAAGACAGCCGATCTGGCTGAGTCCATGGAAAGGATGAACCTGCAGGAGATAGAGATCAACAGGATAAAAAAGGAGATTGAGAACCTGTAGGAACTCAAATATTCTTTCCAGACCAGCCTATCTAAGGAAAAGCAGGTGACAGAGCAACTCAAGTAGGAGTTACAGCAGCTCCAGAAACAAACAGTGGCAGGAAAGACATTGGCCGAGGTTAAAGAGAGTGTATGGACAGACATCACTAAGTCCATGAATGAGATATGTCCCATGATCTATATCATGTTTGAGCAGAAAAAGTTAGTCTAGAGGAGTAAACAAGCCATTGAGAAGATCAGATTAGAATTGGGAGATAGGCCAACACAAGCAAACGAGATCATCAAGTTCCTCAATTCTAAGACCAGGGAGGAGCTAGAAGAGCTGAAGATTGAAGACAGGACAGAGACCATCCTTGAGGTCAAAAGAGTTTTGACCAAGAGAGGACTAATGCTTCAGCTGGAAGAAAAGGTTCAGGCCATGGATCAGGGGGTACAAAGGTTCTTCAGTAAGCTTGAGGCTCTCCAGAAGAAAGGTCTACCTGGTCTGAAGGTTATTAATGATAAACTGATGACATTACCAGATTACAAGAAGAAATTGTCTTATGTGTCTAAGGACAGTTCAAAGTTTGCAAGAATACAAGGGAGCATCACCGGTAAGGCGTTCTTGGATGCCCTTCAGTGGGACATCAGTATCCAACACGAGATTTGATACATATTCCTCACCAAGCCTACATTCGCCAAGTATACAGAAATGGACGAAGTGTATCGAAGACTGCTCAAAGTAAATGTGCCCAGTCATCTCATATGGGAGGAACTCTGTGATCTGATCAATTAGTAGATGAAGCTGTCCAGGTCCAATTAGTTGTCTAGTCAGAAGAGGTTGTGCAGAAACCTCGCCAACGGCCTACCCATAAATCAACATGCAGTTACACCACATCATCGAGCAGTTCCTAGATTTTTTAGATTTGTTAAGTTTGTTAGGCTAAAAATAGATTTAGCACGTCCTGGTCATTTATGACAAGAAATTTTGTAATTTGAGTTATAAATACTTCACCTTTCAAAGTATTGAGGGTTGTTGATCTTCACACCCTGACGCTATCAGATTGTAATATTGTTCAAGAGATCTTCCATTAATAAAAGGAGGCACTTTTACAAGATTCTTGCATGTATTCACTGGTGATGTATTTTTTCTAAGTTGAATGTTATTCTCGCTTTGTTATCATATTGTTTTCTAAATCTAATCTTTAAGAGTAACGAATGTTGCAGGATTTATCTCGTATACCCTGTTTCTGACTCGAAAGATTTAAGTGTTTATCTTCTGGTGTTTTCAATAAAGAAATTCTTAATTGCTTCTTCGTTGAAATTATCTTTCTCATCTTTTCTGCTGTCCATCATTTACACTATTAAAAGATCCAGTGATTATATTATCTCGCCATGTGAAAGTTTTCCTTTACGTTTCTGGTTCTGATCTCATGTTTTATTAAAACTCGGACCCCATAGCCCAATGGATGTGTAAACTATCTCAACCAATTCGAAAAACACTTTAACAAAAAAACCGACCTATTTCTTTACCTAGCCTAATATTTAAAATTGGAAACATAGCTAAATCATATAGAGAGATCCCTCTCTGAAGTTGGAAGGGCTAGATCCCGGCTTCAAAAGTGGTTGGATAAAGTTACCTTTGTAGATTTCTTCTTTCGTCAACCTCTAGGAAATTTACCAAGTGCTAACATAGTGGCGACTCCGCTGGGGACTGAACGAAAAAGTTAAAACCTACGTCCTCTTTTCTCTAAAGAAAATTTTGTATCTGAAATATTTCTCCTTAAATATTGCAAATCTGAGAAGAAAGTAATGTTCAGAGGTTGATTCAACTTTGTACATATTATTTTCAGATTCATAAAACTAAAAAGTATATATATATCAAAAACCAAAAAGAATTTTGGCTCCCAAGAAAGTCCATACTCGATCTCATCCAGACCCTAAACCTGCGATAGTAACAAACAATCCAAAGCAGTTGCTCAGGAAAAAGACCATTGTTGAAGGTTCAGTAAGGCATACTCCCTTTCATAAGTCCCCTTCTTGTTCATGAAAACTTGTCTCTTCTCAAAACCCCAATATTGACACCTTTTCCGGCCAAAGCCTGTCTAGGTCCAAATCCGATAGTTTTGTCACTGAAATCATTTTTGACCCAACCATCTTGCAACCCCGAACCCCTGAAGTTCTATCTCCCACTGCTAACCAGCACACCACTCCCTCGGTGCCAGCCAGTCCCTCCTCATACTCACCTTCAGTCGCTACCTCACCTATTATCCAGTCGGTTGTTCCACCTCCTCCACTCATCATGGCAGCCAGGTACGCTCCCTTGGTGTTGGTTGCACCTCTTCATGCTATGCCTCAAGACTACCAAACTAGACTCCCACAGTTCGATGCAACAGGACCCTTGAAATCCCAACAACATTTTAACAAAATGAATGATTATTTTGACCTACAAGAAGTTGATGAGGCTGACATTCAAATGAGATTGTTTTCCCAAAGTTTGACAGGTGACGTTAAGAAATGGTACAAACATTTACCAACCACCTCAGTCCTTGACCTTGTCGCATTTCAAAGGAGTTTTCTCGACAGATGGGAGGTAAAGAAAAACCCTCTCCAAATATTGTCAGAATAAGAGAACATAATAAGAAATCAAGGTGAGATGGTACAAGATTACTGCACCCATTTCAATAACCTATACAATGCAATCCCAACCAAAATCAAACCTCCACAGGGTATGGCATTGATTAAATTTCCTGATGGATTTGACGCTGACATGTCTTACCAACTAAGAGAAAGAAATTCTACCACCCTGGAGGACATGCAGAAAAGTGCTATAAGTGTGGAGGCCAATTTGTTGGCGAAAAGAGCACAACAGAGGTCAGAGAGGAGGGTTACCATTAAAGAAGAGTCTTCCATGTCAAACTCTGATTCCAAATTGGATTCTTTGGCCAGAGCAGTGGAAAGAATGATGGATAGACTCACTGTGTTAGATAGAAATCCTTCGAGAGATGACCCACCAGCTCCTCAAGTCCGGAATCCTAACTTTAGGAGAAACCCTCCTCAAATCAGACAGAGAGATCCTAGAGATCAAAGAGAACAGAGAGGTCCAGATCAGCAGATCAGGCCTCCCTTGTAATAAAATTATGTTGATGAAGGGGGGGAGGTGATTGAGGAACTAGAAGATACCCATATAAACCTCATGGGTATTCACGATAACGAAGCTATTTTCCTCACCCAAGAAGAGCAAGATCTTTTTCTTCTCAATCAAACAAAGGTAAGTGAAGAAGCTAAAGATGCAGAACAACAGGCAGTTGAAAATGCCATTTTGGAGGTACACCGACAGTATAATCTGCGGAGTAAAAAGATAGAAGGGACTTCCCCAAAAAGGACAATTGAAACAAAGAAGGTAGTCGAAACCAAGAAGGCCTCTGAGCCAACTGCCGAGAGGATTCCCGAGAAGAGCACTGTCGACCCTCCCATGAAGAAAAACATTACTATTCTGAAAAGGCCATCGCAACCCAAGGTTTCACCTATAAATCCATCAAGTACTTCTGGACAAAAGGATATGGTGGACAAACCAGAATTGATGAGCCAAGGCAGAGCTCCAACACCTTTCATCCTTGAGGAGGAGTTGGCCAAAGTAAAAATTCCTATCCCACTTTCTGAGTTGATGAACAAAGACGTTTATCGTTCACATGTGATTAAAGCACTGACCATTGAACCTGACATAGGCACGAAGGCCTTAACCATTGGATCAACAAATCATTCAGACACTGTGAACCTTACTGATGATCAACCTGAGCTTCTTTTCAGACCTGAAGTAGATGGTCGAGATGATACTGGTGAGGTCGCTCCTTTTTACATCAGTTTAAACATACATGACCTAATCTTGCATAATGCTATGTTGGATTTGGGTGCTTCCCATAATCTGATGCCGAAAGAAGTGATGGAGAAACTGGGACTGGAGGTCACCAGACCTTACAAGGATTTGCACTCATTTGACTCCAATAAAGTTAGATGTATTGGTATGATCAAGGACCTGTGTATCACCCTGGTCCAGATTCCTGCAAAGAGCATGGCCATGGATGTGGTAGTTGCAGACATCCCTCCGAAGTATGGAATGTTGTTGTCTCGGTCCTGGGGAGATAAGTTGAGAGGTACCCTGTAGCTAGATATGTCTTATGCCACTATCCCAGTTTTTGGGCAACAAAGAAGGCTATACAGAGAAACTTTGATGAAATACATGGTCAGTAGCCAAGAAAAACCACACAATTATCCTCTTTACTCTGCACATTCTGACCTGGATTCTTTTATCCTGTATAACGATGGTGACACGAAAGAACAAGACATTTAGCTGGGTGAAGATACATCTAGTCCAGACGAAGGCCAAGAAATCATCAAGGTAGAAAGGAAGAAAAACGTGATTACTGAAGAATTATCGGCAGACTTCTGGAGCATGGATTTTGACGGAGCAGTGAACAAAGAAGGAGCTGGAGCAAGATTTTGGCTGCATAACCATAGAAACAGGTATTCTGAAAACCATTCTTACAAATTAAATTTCCAATGCACTAACAATATTGTTGAGTATGAAACCTTGATGCTCGGTCTGAAACTTTTGAAAAAGGTTGGTGCTAAACAGATTATGGTAAGAGGTGATTTTGAATTGTTCATCAAGTAGATCAAAGGTGAGTATGCCGCAAAACACACACGTCTTAGAGCTTATAGGAATGTTGTTCTTGATTCCTTGAGATGTTTCACTAAAGTAGACTTGCAGGTAATGCCGAGGGGACAAAACATTCTGGCGGACGGATTGGCTACGTCAGTAGCCACATGTAAGATTCCTTTCCGCTTGACTCGCCCGTACATGGTAAAAGTGAAGTGTCGACCAACTGTTCCCAACAACATCAGGTATTGGCAAGTTTTTGGTAATGATGATCAGATTGAGGACTTTCTTCAGTGTAAAAATGACTTTGAATGTACAAACATAGATTTAGAGAGCGAAGATGAAAATGTAAATAGATTTGATTTTGAAATTGATAGTGTAAATACCGTAGATTCAGGAGAATTAGGCGATGATGAGATGGAGGCCGATGTTTTACATTTGAAAAGCAATGTTTTTCCAAGAGGTCTAGTTCCTTTAGAGGACTTGTTTGATTTTAACGACGTAGCCAAAAAACCGAAAATCGAAGTAAATGGACAAGAGGTAGAAGATTGTAATATAGGGACCGAAGAGAAACCTAAAATGGTCAAACTGTCTAAATCATTACCCCCGGAGAAAAAACTCAAATACATTGAGTTGTTCAAAGAATATTCAGATGTCTTTGCCTGGGGTTATGAGGATTTGAAGGCTTATGATACCAGCATCATACAACACAGAATTCCAATAAAAGAAGACCAAAAACCATTCAGACAGAAACTTAGGAGGATAAATCCCAAGTTGCTCCCTCTGATAGAAAAGGAAATCAAAAAAATGTACGATGCCAAAATCATAGTCCCATTGCATTTTTCCAAATGGGTCTCTAATTTAGTCCCTACCCGTAAGAAATCTGGGGAAATCAGACTTTGTATAGAATTTCGAAATCTTAATAAGGTTTCCTTGAAGGAAAATTACCCCTTGGCGAAAATGGACCACATCCTTCAAAGGGTGGTCAGATCCAATAGAATTTCTTTGCTGGACGATTTCTCAGGTTACAATCAGGTCCTAGTTCACCCGGAAGACTAAGACAAAACTTCTTTCACTACGCCATGGGGCACTTTCATGTATGTTAAAATGCCTTTTGGTCTGATGAATGCAGGAGCCACATTCCAGAGAGCGATGGATATCGCCTTTGTGGAAGAATCGGGTAAGTTTATTGTCGTCTATTTGGATGATGTAACTGTGTTTTCCCGATCTGATGACGAGCACCTGCGACACATTAGACGAGTCTTCGAGAAATGTAGAAGGTTTGGGATTTCTTTAAATCCTAAGACAATCTTTTTCGGGCTAGAGGAAGGCAAACTGCTAGGACACATCATCTCCAAGGATGGAATCAAAATAGACCCCAGCAGAATCGAGGCCATACAAAAATTAGAACACCCAAGAAACCTTAAAGAGCTACAGTATTTTATCGAGAGAATAAACTTTATGTGAAGATTCATTCCCAACCTAGCAGAGCTCCTCAGAAACATTACAAATATTATTAAAAAAGATGTAAAAATAAAATGGGACTCTGAGTCCAGACAGTCTTTCGAACAAGTCAAACGAGCACTAACAGAAGCCCCTGTTTTGATCAGTCCGGATTTTACTAAAGATTTCTATCTCTTTTCTTTCGCCTCTGAACATACTATAGAAGCCGTGTTACTACAAAAGAACACCGAAGGGTATGAACAACCCATAGCTTTCTTTAGTAAATCATTGAGAGATGCTGCTCTGAATTACCAGATAATGGAGAAACGGGCTTTTGCCTTGGTAAAATCTATAAAATACTTTAGCGTCTACATTCTCCATTCCCACACCATTGCGTATGTTCCGAATGTGGTAGTAAAAGACATTTTGACACAGGATAACCTGGATGGAAGAAGAGGAAAGTGGATTTCTGTCATTTTAGAATACGACATAGAGATTAAGCCTACAAAACTAATCAAGGGTCAAGGCCTAGCAAAATTATTGGTTGAATCAAACTTCCAGGCTCTTAACATTAATTTTTTAGCTGCAGCAGATGAACAGGGTGAGATGACGACTCCAAGTGTGAGAGAGGTATTTCTCAACTCTCCATGGTACACAGACCTTATATATGTTTTAAAAAATTTACAAGCTCCCCCTGGTTTAACTAAGACTAAAGCTAGATTTTTGAAGTTAAAAGCATTAAAATTCTGTATTCTAGAAGGCAATTTGTATTGGAAAGATCCTTGAGGCATTTTGTTAAATTGTTTATTGAAAGATGAAGCTGACAAGATGTTACAAGAATTTCATGCAGGTGAATGTGGTGGCCATTTGAACTGGAAGGTCACAACCAACAAAATACTCAAAGCGGGTTTCTATTGGCCCACCCTATTCGTCGATGTGCATCAAAAGGTGACTGCATGTCATCAATGTCAGTTGTTTGAAGGCAAAAGGAAACTCCTTCCTCTCCCCCTGAAACTGATCTGAGTTGAAGCTCCTTTCCAGCAATGGGGACTGGACTTCATTGGAGAAATACACCCCCCTTCTTTGGGGAAACACAGGTGGATTCTCACTACCACCGATTATTTTACCAAATGGATCGAGACAGTTCCAAGCAGGCAAGCCACTGACTCTATTATTATCAAATTTCTTGAAAACAATATTTTGTCTCGCTTTGGATGTCCTAGAAATATTATAACTGATAATGCAGCTGTCTTTCGGTCGAAGAAGCTCATAGATTTATGCAACCAATATCACATTGGTTTGGCGCATTTCATAGCTTACTACCCTCAAGGGAATGGGCTGGCAGAATATTCAAACAAAACCTTGGTCAATATCATCAAGAAAACATTGCAGGAAAACAAGAAATCGTGGCATAACAAGTTGGTGTTCGCATTATGGGCTGACAGACTGACCACCAAAAGGTCAATCGGTATGTCACCATACCAGCTGGTCTATGGCATAGAGGCATTTTCCCCACTTCTTTGGGAGTCCCTGTCATGAATTTTCTTCAAGATGTACAAGCCGAGCCAAATGACTCACAGAGAAGGATCAACCAGATGATCCATTTGCAGTAGTCCAGGGAGGATGTTTTCAACAAGACTCAGGTAGTCCAAGAAAACATCAAGAAGATATTTGAAAAATGAACCAAGGAAGATGATTTTGAGTTAGGAGATTTGGTGTTGAGATGGGATGCAAAAAATGAAGACAAGGGAAAGCATGGAAAATTTGGCAGTCTGTGGACAGGGCCATACATGATCCAAGCTTTCAGGGGAAACAATGCTTTCTTGCTAAACAATGCTGATGGGACAGATCTACCAGGAGGACCTATGAATGGCAGAATGCTGAAACATTATGTTCCACCTCAGTAGATATTCAAGTTTTCACCCACCATTGTACATACCATTTTTATTTTTTGCCTGCATTTTCTGACGGAAGAACATTAGTCAGTTGGTTGAAGCCCAAAGAGAAGGCCCTAAGATGTTGACCACTGTATTTTCAATTTTTGAGAATAAAACCAACGAAGGCTACTGGGAAGAAGTTTTCAGAATGACAGGAACCAGGATTCTTGGCACTTCACAGGGCAAGTACCATCCCCAGGTGGAGCCGTTGTTATCACCCTATAAATTATAGGATCAACTGGTGACTAGGATATTATCTGTCTCTAGTGTTTTTGTTGACAAATGATTTTTCATTCTGTANAAAAAAAAAAAAAGAGGGCATAAAAGAATTACAATAAAATCCCCATGCAATAATGGTAACTTGGTCCATACCTTTCAAGCATGGCCAAGTTATTTTTAAATTGATGTTGATAGGGTAGTGAATGAGTTTGGCTAAACAGTCTAATCTTAGCCAAATTGTCTAGGTTAGAGTAGTGAATAAATCTGGCCAGACTGTCTAATCCTGGTCAGATAGCCCCTAGGTAGAGTAATTTATTAACCCAGTAGTCTAATATGGGTTAATTGTCATAGGAAACTAGGTTAGAACATAGGTTAGTGGAATTTTTGCTTCATTTTAATAAAGCCAGCTCGATGTAAGTGTTGCACCATGTTTCAAGTGCTTAAAAGATAGTTTGGTCAAGCCCCATGGTGGTCTCTACTTGAAGAACTTTGGAAAAACCCATAAAAACGCATTTATCCTAAGTTTTTCCAGCGCATGTGTTCTCCGCTCCCCATTTATGCTCCCTGCACATATCGACGGTCCTGATCGCGGCGCCGAGATATACGGTGTACAGAGCATTCTGGACCCCCCCGACCGTTCTACTTTTAACCGGGGGGGGGTCCGGAATCGTTGATAACATTTGCGCGCATCTGGATGGCCCAGGGTTGAGCGCTTAAATCAACGGTCTATATTGGATTCTAGACCCCCCCATCCATTCTGCCTTTAATGGAGGGGGGGTTCTGGAATTAGTGATAAAGGACATGCAAATATCTGCGGCTGGGAAACAAGCACGCAGATCAATGGCCCAAAATGCATTTCGGACCCCCCTGGATGATCTTCTTATAACTGAGGGGGGGGGGGTCTGGAATGGTTTTCCCCCTCTGGCGGGTCCCTTGTTATACATGGCGTCAGTCTATTTGCCCCGAAGTCCCATCACCATCTGCTATCTGACAGACCCCTGTCACTTATGGACGTCACCTTCCACTTCTACCCGAGTTAGTCACATCCCATAACTGTTGTCAGTCCCCTCCCCCCTTTCACTCATGGCAAGCCTCCTATTACGAATTTTACCTCCAATCCCTAGCCACCACGTCACCCGTCCGTATCTTTCAGCCACCGTCACCTGCCATATCACCCCCAAATGGCCCATTGTCCATATATTACTAGATAACCTATCCATTATCTAGCTGACCTGTCTCCCGCGCCCAATCGACCCCAGTTTAAATAACACCATCGTTATTTCTCTCATTTTCGCTATTCACCCATCGCACCAGAGAAATTCACTGCTACTCCTCCATTACATTCCGTTTCCCTCACCCACAGTCATTCGACCCCTCTAACGTCGTGTTTTATTGTAGGTATTGTTGCAGAGATGGCGCCAAAATCCAAACAAGCAGAAGGAGAGGAGAATTTGTTTCTCCCACCTCTTGTCGACCTGGACAGGATCCCACTGGTCGACAAAGACCAGTTAATCATAGATACCAAATGTGATTGTGATTTATCAGACCTCCAGTCGTGGCTCAGGGAGGTTTTCTTGGACCAGAGTGATGAAATTGGACTCTGGGAGTCCAATTTACCCCTCTACCTTTTCCCTCAGATCCACCATTTCCCCGAATTTTCTCTCAAGTGTCAAGCTCACTATATTCCCGAACAAAGAGCCGTCATCTCCTCGTCCAGAGAAATCCTTTTCCAAATCATGCCCGAGTCCATAGACCAGATGATGCAAATTCCCCATGTCGAATCTGGGTCTCCTTTCAACCTGGAAATCCTTACAGAGTTGTATCAGAAAATAACTTTTCCCCAAAGAGCTCAAATATTCGAGCTTTTCCTTCCCACATCTTCTCAATTCCCTTCCACAAATCCCCCTTACCAATATTCCATGTTCTCGACTAATGGAAACCAAGTCATATCATCCCTTTGCGCTATGTTGGGATACTATTCTGATCAGTGGGTAGATGAGCCCATTCTGGGTTTTCTATCCATTTTCTCCACTGATGAAAATCCCACCACCCAGTTTGATTTCAGCACATTCTTGGTAGACAATATTCACGAACAGTTCATGAATTTTGGCACAGAAGGCATGTTCAGATATTCATCAATACTAGCCTATTTGTTCGTCTTCTTCCAGGCAGATAAATTTAGCTTTTCCATGTAGAAGATGGATGAAGATGGTAAACCTCAAGAAGTTACAGCATGGACTTCCTTGCTCAAGAACAACTCTACAGAGTACAGTTTCAAGGCGTTCATCGATCAGTTCTACCACCCTGTGGTAAGTATGTTGAGCGGCAGGCCTGAGCCTCGAATAAATGACGAAGTCCAGAGAATCCTGCATCTCTCAGACAACACAAAGACCGGGGATTGGTACCTGTATCAAAATCACACCGAGATCAGAGTATATGGGTGTGAATTGGCACCGTATAAGCTGCCCAAGTATTTTCCTGTCAGAATCTTTGCTCTAGAATATATAAGGCAGATTATAAATTCTGGTGATGTTCATTTTGTATCGTTGAAGAAGAAGCAGCGGCTTAGAATCAAGGGGCAAATTGGCTCCTTCATCTGCAACAACCGTGGCGCCGGGGAAGAAGAAGACAGAATGTTGAAAGAAATGAAGTTCTTCATGAGCTTCCCATGGAATTATGATCCATGTGGGATCATCTCAGAAATGAGGGTGAAGAACAAGAACATCCCATATGTTCATGAGTCCAAGCCCAAAATTGAGAAGTTCGCCAATCAAACAGCCTAGGAGCCTAACACATTGATTGAAGTAGAAGAGAAGGCTCCCCAGCCACGGTATTGCAAATAGCAACGCCACAAATCCCTAAGATTTATCTCCGCCTATCATGGAGGTATCGTCCGAAGAGTTCCAGCTGCACACTAAGAGGCCCAAGACAGTTTCAGTTCCTGGCTAGGCTGGAGAAAAATAAGCCCCGCCTACCACAGTGACCAAGTCTGTTATTCCACCTTTCGGTTTGAGCCTCTATAAGGACATTACCCCAACATAGACGAAGAAAAACATAGACTCCCCTTTGAGCACTCAGCCAGGCAAGACTGGGCCCAAGCTGAGCATTTTCGAGAAGTACGAGCTGATCAAGAAAAAGAACTAGACCCTTACCAGTAGTACTTGCGCTCTTTTTTGGAAGCAGATGTCGACTAAGCAGCATAGGTTGTTGTCTTCATTTGACACAGAAAAGGGCAGAATGCACATGGCCTTCCTCCAGGAACAGGTGTCAGATCCCAAGGTGATCACCGACTACAAGAGGGCCACCTTCGAATTCCAGACGAAGGATGTGCACCCAGCCGATCAGATGGATCTGCACAAGAATACCAGAGAAATGGTTTTCTATACGTTGGCGCATGCTTTCGCTTCTTTGGCCAAATTGCAGGTGTCACTGAACAATGTTCAAACACAGCTCAAAATGGAGAAGATTTCATAGTTCGCAAAGGACAATAGAATCAAAACTTTGGAGGAGCTGGTCCTCAAGATCGGTTATGATCCTTCGAACGTCAAAGTAGCAGAGGAAATGATAAAGAAGAAGAATGCTAATATAGAATCCTTAAGGAAACAACTGAAGCTCCCGCCCACAAAAGACTCGCAGGCAAAGGAGATAGAAGAGAAAGAAGGCGAGAAGGATGAGATGCTAAATCTGCTCATGGAGAAGAATGCACAGCTTAGAGAAATGGAAGCTGAGATGGAGAAACTGTTAAAAGAGAAAGAGCAACTGAAGCCAATGGAATTCATTCCATTGAGTGCTATCCCAATTGCAGAAGTGGGCACTGCATCAGTGACAGCAGTCCCGTCCACGACTCCATCGACATCTCAGGAGAAGACAGTCGATCTGGCTGAGTCCATGGAAAGGATGAACCTGCATGAGACAGAGATCAGCAGGCTAAAAAAGGATATTGAGAACCTGTAGGAACTCAAATATTCTTTCCAGACCAGCCTATCTAAGGAAAATTAGGTGACAGAGTAGCATCTCAAGCAAGAGTTACAACATCTCCAGAAACAAACAGTGGCAGGAAAGACATTGGCTGAGGTTAAAGAGAGTGTATGGACAGACATCACTAAGTCCATGAATGAGATATGGCCCATGATCCGGATCATGTTTGAGTAGAACGAGTTATTCCAGAGGAGTAAACAAGCCATTGAGAAGATCGGAGTAGAATTGGGAGATAGGCCAACACAAGCAAACAAGATCATCAAGTTCCTCAATTCTAAGACCAGGGCGTTGCTGGAAGAGATGAAGATTGAAGACAGGACAGAGACCATCCTTGAGTTCAAAAGAGTTTTGACCAAGAGAGGACTAATGCTTCAGCTAGAAGAAAAGGTTCAGGCCATGGACCAGGGGGTACAAAGGTTCTTCAGTAATATTGAGGCTCTCCAGAAGAAATGTCTACCTGGTCTGAAGGTTATTAATGATAAATTGATGACATTACCAGATTACAAGAAGAAATTGGCTGATGTGTCTAAGGATAGTTCAAAGTTTGCAGGCATACAAGGGAGCATCATTGGTAAGGAATTCTTGGATGCCCTTCAGTGGGACATCAGTATCCAACACGAGATTCGCTACATATTCCTCACCAAGCCTACATTCGCCAAGTATACAGAAATGGACAAAGTGTATCAAAGACTACTCAAAGTAAACGTGCCCAGTCATCTCAGATGGGAGGAACTCTGCGATTTGATCGATTAGTAGATGAAGCTGTCCAGGTCCAGTCAACTTTCCAGTCATAAGAGGTTGTGCAGAAACCTTGCCAACGGCCTACCCAGAAATCAGCATGCAGTTACACCACATCATCGAGCAGTTCCTAGATTTTTGAGATTTGTTAAGTTTGTTAGGCTAAAAATAGATTTAGCACGTCCTGGTCATTTATGACAGGAAATTTTGTAATTTGAGTTATAAATACTTCACCTTTCAAGGTATTGAGGGTTGTTGATCTTCACACCCTGACGCTATCAGATTGTAATATTGTTGAAGAGATCTTCCATTAATAAAAGGAGGCACTTTTACAGGATTCTTGCGTGTATTCATTGGTGATGTTTTTCTTCTAAGTTGAATGTTATTCTCTCTTTGTTATCATATTGTTTTCTGAATCTAATATTTAAGAGTAACGAATGTTGCAGGATTTATCTCGTATACCCTGTTTCTGACTCGAAAGATTTAAGTGTTTATCTTCTGGTGTTTTCAATAAAGAAATTCTTAATTGCTTCTTCGTTGAAATTATCTTTCTCATCTTTTCTGTTGTCCATCATTTACGCTATTAAAAGATCCAGTGATTATATTATCTCGCCCTATGAAATTTTTCCTTTACATTTCTGGTTCTGATCTCATATTTTATTAAAACGTAGACCCCATAGCCCAATGGATGTGTAAACTATCTCAACCAATTCGAAAAACACTTTAACAACAAAACCGACCTATTTCTTTACCTAGCCTAATATTTAAAATTGGAAACATAGCTAAATCATATAGAGAGATCCCTCTCTGAAGTTGGAAGGGCTAGATCCCGGCTTCAAAAGTGGTTGGTGTTGGCAACGTAAGTCACTCTTGGATTTCTAGTAGGAGCAGAGCTCGACGCCCATCAGTTTTATGTCACGGTTTGTTTTTTGATGGGGTGACCGAATGGAGGAAGACTCAAAACAACAACGTTCCAACACTGAAACTAGGCCAGGCATACACGAGCAAGTGAGGTCTTATATAACTCCAGACAGTGAGATGTAGTATAGGATGAACAGGTGGAAGACTTGTATGAGAAGAGTGCGAAGGTCTGCTATAAACAGCAGGTTTCTAATAGACCGAGGAGGAAGATATCCAAATGCAAGATCATCTTACGTTCAAACAGAAACTAGAGAATACAATCATGCAACAATAAGCCTTTATCATGACATAACTGCAATACTTCATGAGAATCATTCAAACACGAGCTCTCTGGTGTGAGAGGAAAACATAGACTGAATGAGAAAAACTGTCTATTATAAAATAAGAAATCTCATGTATAGATGCATAAGCTGGAGACTAAAATAGTTGTTAAAACATTACAGTAGGGAGCTCTGCTCAACCATCGATGCTTACAAAAATGGATAAAACGCCTTCATATACTCAAAATAACAACAGCAACAGAATCGAGACGTTGCATTGAAAGCTTTGCATCTTCATGTCTTCTGACAGTATGCGCATGCAGACTCTGGATGATCGTGCACTTATGGCAGACTCAATGGGACTCCTGGCTGCCCTGTAGTGGTTTTGACAGACGCAATCTCCATCGGGAAGGAATATCAGTCTGTATGTACGCTTGGTCCTTTTCTGGCCTTCTATTTATGAAAGAAGACGAAGTCCAACCACCATCACGGCAATAATAACTGCTTCCTCAGGATTAGGAACGGCCTCGGTCAACTCTGCCCTCTAGGATGTGGAAGACCCCTTGTGCTGCCACCTGGAACAATTGAAGGGTCTGATGGATAAGGCATGGAGGAACTGGCACGCTTGACACGAAAGGGGAAAGGGAGGTGATGGCGTCAACACTGTGAGGGTGATATGAGAGGGTCTAAGGATGGGTGTGGTAGTGGGAGGCTGAGGTGGAAAGGAGCGGGACACGTGGCGTGTGGAGAGTGGTCGATGACATGCGGGACGTGCCATGCGGACGGAAAGAAGGGAGATAGATAGATGGCAAGGGACGAGGAGGCTTGGGAAGATGAGTGGATGATGAGATGGGGGGGAAGGGGGCCCATGCGGGTTAAAGGCAGGGCAACTGAGAAGGATGAGGCTTCTCGAGCATCGTTGATCCCAGCACGCTGATCTCATCTGTTAGGAAGCTGCACCCTGGATTCCGGACCCCCCCCTCCACTTAAAGGTAGAAAGGCGGGGGGGGTCTGGAATCGCCTCGCATGCCATTGATCTGGGCACTTTGATCTCGACCGTTGAAGAGGTGCGCCCTAGATTCCGGACCCCCCCCTCCGCTTAAAGGNGGGGGGGGGGGGGGTCCGGAATCGCCTATGCGCCGTCGATCTAGGCGCGTGAATGTTGGTCGTCCAGATCTTCCTGCTGCTTACCATGGATTCCGGACCCCCCCCCCTCCGCTTAAAGGTAGAAAGGCGGTGGGGGTCCGGAATCCACTGTGTGCCGATGATCGGGGCGCGCAAATCCCAGCCGTCCAAACTTGATTTGTATTTAAACACAAGCGCATTTTCATCCCGAGCTTAGGACAAGTGGGTTTTTAACCCATTCTTTACATTTTGACCCCCCTTACAAGAAATATCGCTAACATTTGGCTCCATGGGGGTAGAGTCGTCCATGTGATGCTCTAAGAACGCTTTCCGCAGTTTCAGTGCCTTGCTGTTGGGCTATGGAGTCATGCTAAAAACATCCCGCTGCTGAAAATACAAGCCGAAATAAAGCAACAAAATAAAGCTACATGCTCAAAGGATCTTATTTATATACAATCCTAAACTAATAAAACACTTTACATGGGGCTAGGTGAAAGCAGATTTCCACCATAGCCATTCAAGCAGCTTCCTAGATAGAAGCTCCTTCCTTCTGTCAATGATCATCAACAGATGGTGTAGCCGTGACAGCAGAACGGTTACACTCATCAACTCCTCCTTACAAGCTGGAGTTGAGATGAGATAGGGCGGCTCCAAGGCATAGGAGAAATGCCACTCCATATATTTGCTGACAGGGTCATCGAAAGAGTGGCCATTTCTAAGGAATTGGCGACATACAACCTCTTCTGCTACACAGTTGTTCACATGTGGCCGAATGTCTTTGATAACCACAGGCGGGTGAATAACTGACATAGGCTCGCTGATCTCAGAAGGTGTCTGCTCACTGACTGGCTCTGAACAAAGGGCAGACTGCCCCTCTTGTTCTTTTTCCTCTTCTTCTTGGCTCTCCCCCAAGTCCGATCCATATTCATCATAAATAGGGACCATGGGGTGGTTTTTCTTGCCGAATGGATCTTCAGTGACTTCATAGTGATCATCTACAGGATAAGCTTGTAACTCATCATCACTATAATATTCATCAAAAAGGGGCAGGCTTACATGGTTATGATCCTCCTCCAAAACAGTGATCCCGGGTAAAAATAAATCCATTTTAGGGACAGTGGGACCTACTGGTTCTGGCTGCTCACACGTAATCCTTTTCTCTTTAATCCCAGGTAAAAATATATCGTGAGAAACCCCCTAGGGGAAAAGAGAAGAAACCTATTCCACAACTAACCCCTCTTTTAAAAAGAGAGGGTCTTTGTCATCATGAGCAGAGCTACTAGGAACATCTGCTTCAACCCGACATTTAGGTGAGCCATCTACCACGGACCACGTCTGCTCTACAAACTCATAATCTTCATAAGAGGCGTGTTGATCGTTATGAACATATAAAAGAGTAGGTGCATCTGAAATAATGTCAGATGCTTCCATCCCAGGGCTAACACAATTAATATCATTCAACACCTCTATTTTTTCATGGCAAATGCTTTCCTTCACAGTAAAGGCTTTATCATGGACATGGTCTTCAGGGCCAACAGAGGCTTCATGAAGTGAAGAAAACTCCTCACAATAGTTTTCAAACAAGCAATCAGCTGTATAGTAGTCTTTACAAAATGAATTGAAAGTTGTATGAAAACCTACTAGAGAACAGATGCTTGCAGAGGGAAGAGATCGACACCAATCGAGAGAAGCTCCTTTTAATGAATGTCGGAAAAGATTAATCTAGACATCCTCATGCGTGATATGGTGTCAGTGAATAGATTCATGGAAGTCCAGTAAATGATCAGCTAGTTCCTCCCAATCCTTTGCATGAAATTCAGGGAGGAAATATTCCCAGATGTCCCTATCAGGAAGCGCATTAGGAAAACCAACTATCTGGGAAAAGTCACAAAAAGCAAACCTTTGAGCCAGAATTTTCTCCATATCGAACCAGCGGAGTCGCCAATCGATCCTCGAATCATGGAGTCGCCAGGTGAAGGATGCACAGCTTCAAGTGTGTCTGGTCCTTGTTCACCATCAAAGGATAGATCTAAACATTGTCGTTACCCCAGGAAACTTCTCAGGCTGAGAAAGCAGCTGCTGAAACCTTCTCGAGAAAGCTCTTCTGGGTCATCTTTCAGGTGTACCAACAGTGGCCACAACTGAAATAGTAAAGTGGAAACAATGGAGTCGCCAAAGTGGAGTCGCCAGGTGCACAGTAGCAATCTTGATAATTCTGATATCTGATGCACCTTCAGAATCAGTTAATCATTGTCGTTCTTCCCAGGGAAAATCTTCAACTTCGTCCCCGACAATGGTGCCAGAAATGTTGGCGACGGAAGTCACTCCTGGATTACTAGCAGGAGCTGAGCCCGACGCCCATCAGTTTTATGTCACGATTTGTTTTTTGATGGGGTGACCGAATGGAGGAAGACTCAAAACAACAACGTTCCAACACTGAAACTAGGCCAGGCATACATGAGCAAGTGAGGTCTTATATAACTCCAGACAGTGAGATGTAGTATAGGATGAACAGGTGGAAGACTTGTATGAGAAGAATGTGAAGGTCTGCTATAAATAGTAGGTTTCTAACAGATCGAGGAGGAAGACGTCCAAATGCGAGATCATCTTACATTCAAACAGAAACCAGAGAATACAATCATGCAACAATAAGCCTTTATCATGACATAACTGCAATACTTCACGAGAATCATTCAAACATGAGCTCTCTGGTGTGAGAGGAAAACATAGACGGAATGAGAAAAACTGTCTATTATAAAATAAGAAATCTCATGTATAGATGCATAAGCTGGAGACTAAAATAGTTGTTAAAACATTACAGTAGGGAGCTCTGCTCAACCATCGATGCTTACAAAAATGGCGAAAACGCCTTCATATACTCAAAATAACAACAGCAACAGAATCGAGACGTTGCATTGAAAGCTTTGCGTCTGCATGTCTTCTGACAGTCTGCGCATGCAGACTCTGGATGATCGTGCACTTATGGCAGACGCAATGGGACTCTTGGCTGCCCTGTAGTGGTTTTGATAGATGCAATCTCTGTCAGGAAGGACTATCAGTCTGCTTGTATGCTTGGTCCTTTTCTGGCCTTCTATTTATGAAAGAAGACGACATCCAACCACCATCACGGAAATAATAACTGCTTCCTCAGGATTAGGAACGGCCTCGGTCAACTCTGCCCTCTAGGATGTGGAAGACCCCTTGCATTGCCACCTGGAACAGTTGAAGGGTCTGATGGATAAGGCATGGAGGAACTGGCACGCTTGACGTGGAAGGGGAAAGGGAGGTGATGGCGTCAACACTGTGAGGGTGAGATGAGAGGGTCTAAGGATGGGTGTGGTAGCGGGAGGCTGAGGTGGAAAGGAGCGGGACACGTGGTGCGTGGCGAGTGGTCGAAAACATGTGGGACGTGCCATGCGGATGGAAAGAAGGGAGATAGACAGATGGCAAGGGATGAGGAGGCTTGGGAAGATGAGTGGATGATGAGATGGGGGGGAAGGCGGCCCATGTGGGTTAAAGGCAGGGTAGCTGAGAAGGATGAGGCTTCTCGAKCACCGTTGATCCCAGCACACTAATCTCGTCTGTTAGGAAGCTGCACCCTGGATTCCGGACCCCCCCCCTCTGCTTAAAGGTAGAAAGGTGGGGGGGGGGGTCTGGAATCGCCTCGCGCGTCGTTGATCTGGGCACTTTGATCTCGACCGTTGAAGAGGTGTGCCCCGGATTCTGGACCCCCCCCCCCTCCACTTAAAGGTAGAAAGGCGGGGGGGGGTCTAGAATCACCTATGCACCGTCGATCTGGGCGTGCGAATGTTGGCCATCTAGATCATCCTGCTGCTTACCATGGATTCCGGACCCCCCCCCCTCCTCTTAAAGGTAGAAAGGCGGGGGGGTCCGGAATCCGCTGTGCGCCATTGATCGAGGCGCGCAAATCCCAGCTGTCCAAACTTGACTTGTATTTAAACACAAGCGCATTTGCATCCCGAGCTTAGGACAAGTGGGTTTTTAACCCATTCTTTACATTTTGACCCCCCTTACAAGAAATATAGCTAACAGTTGGATAAAGTTACCTTTGTAGATTTCTTCTTTCGTCAACCTCTAGGAAATTTACCAAGTGCTAACAGGGTGGTCGGATCCAGTCGAATCTCTTTACTGGATGGGTTCTCGAGTTATAATCAGGTCCTAGTTCACTCGGATGACCAAGACAAAACCACTTTCACCACACCATGGGGCACTTTCATGTATGTGAAAATGCCTTTTGGTTTGATGAACGCTAGAGCCACTTTCCAGAGAACGATGGATATCTCCTTTGTGGAAGAATCTGGTAAGTTTATTGTCATCTATTTGGACGATGTGACTGTGTTTTCCCGATCTGATGACAAACACCTGCGACACCTCAGATGAGTCTTCGAGAAATGTAGAAGGTTTGGGATTTCTTTAAATCCTAAGAAGAGCCTTTTCGGACTAAAGGAAGACAAACTTCTAGGACACATCATCTCCAAGGATGGAATCAAAATTGACCCCAGCAGAATCGAGGCCATACAAAAATTAGAACACCCGAGAAACCTCAAAGAATTACAGTCTTTTATCGAGAGAATAAAATTTTTACGAAGATTCATTCCCAATCTGGCAGAGCTCCTCAGAAACATTACAAATATGTTAAAAAACGATGTAAAAATAAAATGGGACTCTGAGTCCAGACAGTCTTTTGAACAAGTCAAACAAGCACTCACAGAGGCCCCTGTCTTAATCAGTCCTGATTTTACCAAGGATTTCTATCTTTTTTCTTTTGCTTCCGAACATACTATAGCAGCGGTGTTACTATAAAAGAACAACGAAGGGTATGAACAACCCATAGCTTTCTTTAGTAAAGCGTTGATAGACGCTGCTCTGAATTACAAGATAATGGAGAAACAAGCTTTTGCTTTGGTAAAAGCTATAAAATATTTTAGGGTCTATATTCTCCATTCCCATACCATTGCATATGTTCTGAATGCGGTAGTAAAAGACATCTTGACCCAGGACAATCCAGACGGAAGAAGAGGGAAATGGATTGTTGTCATTTTAGAATACGACATAGAGATTAAGCCTACAAAACTAATCAAAGGTCAAGGCCTTGCTAAATTAATGGTTGAATCTAATTTCCATGCTCTTGACATTAATTTTTTAGCTGCAGCAGATGAACAGGGCGAGATGGCGAATCCAAGTGTGAGAGAGGTATTTCTCAACTCTCCATGGTGCGTAGACCTTATATTCATTTTGAAAAATTTACAAGCTCCCCTTGGTTTGACTAAGACTAAAGCTAGATTTTTAAAGTTGAAAGCCTTAAAATTCTGTATTCTAGAAGGCAATTTGTATTGGAAAGATCCTGGAGGTATTCTGTTAAATTGTTTATTGAAAGATGAAGCTGACAACGTGTTACAAGAATTTCATGCAGGAGAATGTGGTGGCCATCTGAACTAGAAGGTCACAGCCAACAAAATACTCAGAGCTAGATTCTATTGGCCCACCCTGTTCGCTTATGTACATCATAAAGTGACTGCATTCCATCAATGTCAGTTGTTTGAAGGAAAAAGGAAACTCCTTCCTCTCCCCCTAAAACCGATCTCAGTTGAATCCCCTTTCCAGCAATGGGGATTGGACTTCATTGGAGAAATACACCCCCCTTCTTCAGACCAGCATAGGTGGATTCTCACTGCCACAGATTATTTTACCAAATGGATCGAATCAGTACCAAGCAGACAAGCCATTGAATCTATTATTATCAAATTCCTTGAAAATAATATCTTGTCTCGCTTTGGATGTCCTAGAAAGATTATAACTAATAATGCAGCTATTTTTCGGTCGAAGAAACTCATAGATTTCTGCAACCAGTATCACATTGGTTTGGGACATTCCATAGCTTACTACCCTCAGGGGAATGGGTTGGCAGAATATTCAAACAAAACCTTGGTGAACATCATCAAGAAGATGTTGCAGGAAAACAAGAAATCATGGCATAACAAGTTGGTGTTCGCATTGTGGGCTGACAGACTGACCACCAAAAGGTCAATCGGTATGTCCCCATACCAGCTGGTCTATGGCACATAAGCAGTTTTCCCCACTTCCTTGGGAGTCCCTGTCATGAATTTTCTTCAAGAGGTACAAGTCGAGCCAAATGACTCACAGAGAAGGATCAACCAGATGATCCATTTGCAGCAGTCTAGGGAAGACATTTTCAACAAGACTCAGGTAATCCAAGAAAGCATCAAGAAGATTTTTGACAAAAGAACCAAGGAAGATGATTTTGAATTAGGATATTTGGTACTAAGATGGGATGCCAGAAATGAAGACAAGGGAAAACATGGAAAATTTGAAAGTCTTTGGAGAGGTACATACATGATTCAAGCATTCGGGGGGAACAACGCTTTCTTGCTAAACAACGTTGATGGAACAGAACTGCCAGGAGGACCTGTAAATGGAAGAATGTTGAAGCATTATGTGCCACCTCAGTAGAGACTCGAATTTCACTCACCATTGTACATACCATTTTTATTTTTCACCTGAATTTTCTGAGTGAATAACATTAGTCATTTGGTTGAAGCCCGAAGAGAAGGCCCTAAGCCGCTGACCACTGTTCTTCCATTTTTTAGAATAAAACCAATCAATCAATGAAGGCTACGAGGCAGAAATTTTCAGAATGACAGGAACCAGGATTCTTGGCACCTCACAGGGAAAGTACCATCCCCAGGTGGACCCTCTATTATCACCCTATAAGTTATAGGATCAATTGGTGACTGGGATATTATCTGTCTCTAGTATTTTTTGTTGACAAATGATTTTTCATTCTGCAAATAATTTGAAAAAGAAATGAAAAAGAAAAAGAAAAAGAAAGAAAAGAAAAGAGGGCATAAAAAATTGAAATAAAAGCCCCATGCAAATAATAGTAACTTGGTCCATACCTTTCAAGCATGGCCAAGTTCTTTTTAAATTGATGTTGATAGGGTAGTGAATGAGTTTGGCTAAACAGTTTAATCTTAGCCAAAGTGTCTAGGTTAGATTAGTGAATAAATCTAGCCAGACTGTCTAATCTTGGTCAGATAGCCCCAGGGTAGAATAATTTCTTAACCCAACAGTCTAATATGGGTTAATTGTCATAGGAAGCTAGGTTAGAATATAGGCTAGTTGCTTTGTTGCTTCATTTCAATAAGAACTAGTTTGATGTAAGTGTTGCGCCATGTTTCAGATGTTTAAAAATGGTGTTGGTCAAGACCCATGGTGGTGTCCACTTGAAAAACCTTGGAAAAAACCATAAAATGCATTTATCCTAAGTTTTCCCCGGTGCATGTGTTTTCCGCTCCCCACTTATGCTCCTTGCACGTATCAATGGTCCTGATTGTGGCACCCAGATCTACGGTGAAAATATTTTTCCAGAACCCCCCGACCGTTCTACCTTTAACGGAGGGGGGGGGGGGTGGGGGTCCGGAATTGCTGATAAGACCTGCACGCATCTGGAAGGCCCAGGATCGAGCATGCAAATCTGTGGTCAACATTGGATTCCAGACCCCCCTGTCCGTTCTTCCTTTAATGGGGGGGGGTATAGAATGAGTGATAAAAAGCGTGCAAAGATCTGTGGCCATGAAACAAGCGCTCAGATCAATGGATCAAAATGTTTTTCAGACCCCCCCTACTGATCTGCCTTTAACCGGGGGGGGGTCCATAATGGTATCTTTCCTCCGGCGAGCCCCTCTTTATACGTGGAAACTATCTAATGGCCCCGCGTCCCATCATCCTCTACTGTCTGACTTACCATTGTCACCTCTGGACGTCACCACCCACCTTTCCCGAAATAGTCATGTCCCATAACTATTGTCAGTTCTCCCCCCCATTCGTTCATGACAAGCCCACTCACTATGAACTTCACCTCCAATCGATAGCTGCCACGTCACCTATCTGTATTTCCCTCAGCCACCGTCACCCGCCATATCACACTAAGTGATCCGTTGGCCATTTATTACTGGATAACCTATCCGTTATCCATCTGACCTGTCTCCTGCACCCAATGGACACCCATTTACTCAAAACTACCCTCATTCTCCCTTTTCTCACCATTTACCACTCATCGCACCAGAGAGTTTTTTACACCGTTGACTCCTCTGTTACACTCAGTTTCCCTCATCCACAGTCAGTCACCCCCACTAACATTGTTTGTCTTGCAGGTACTGATTGCAGAAATGGCACCAAAGTACAAACAAGAAGAACGAGAGGAGAATCTGTTTCTCCCACCTCTTGTCGACCTTGACAGAATCCCACTGGTCGACAAAGACCGATTAATCACAGATACAAAGTGCAATTTTGATTTCGCAGACCTTCAGTCGTGGCTCAAGGAGGTATTCCTGGACCAGAGCGATGAAATCAAACTCTGGGAGTCCAATTTACCCCTTTACCTCTTCCCTCAAATTCATCCTTTTCCAGAGTTTTCCCTCAAGTGCCAAGCTCACTACATTCCCGAGCAAAGAGTTGTCGTCTCCTCTTCCGGAGAGATTATTTTCCTTGTCACACCCGAATCTATTGACCAAATGATGCAAGTTCCCCAAGCCGACTCTGCGTCACCCTTCAACCTGGAAATTCTTACAGAGTTGTACCAGAAAATGACCTTCCCCCAAAGAGCTCAAATATTTGAGCTTTTCCTTCCCCCATCCGCTCAATTCCCATCCACAAATCCTCTGTATCCTTCCTCCATGTTCTCGACTAAAGGAAACCAGATCATTTCATCCCTTTGTGCCTTGTTAAGATACTATTCTGATTAGTGGGTAGATGAACCCATTCTGGTTTTTCTATCCATCTTCTCTACCGATGAAAAGCCCACCACCCAGTTTGATTTCAGCACTTTTCTAGCAGACAATATTCACGAACAATTCATGAATTTCGCCAGAGAAGGCATGTTCAGATACTCTTCCATACTGGCGTACTTGTTCATTTTCTTCCAAGCGGAAAAATTCATGTTTTCCATGCAGAAGATGGATGGAGATGGTAGACCCCAGGCAGTGACAGCATGGACCTCCTTTCTCAAGCATAACTCCACAGAGTTCAGTTTCAAGGAGTTCATTGATCAGTTCTACCACCCTATGGTAAGTATGCTAGGCGACAGGCCTGAGCCTCAGATAAACGATGAAGTTCAGAGGATCCTGCATCTCTCAGATAACACAAAGACAGGAGATTGGTATTTGTATCAGGACTACACCAAGATCATTGTATACGGATGTGAGTTAGCACCGTATAAGCTGCCCAAGTATCTGCCTATCAGAATTTTTTCTTTGGAATATATAAGGCAGATAATAAATTCCGATGATATCCATTTTGTGTCACTCAAGAAAAATAAGCAGCTTAGAATCAAGGGGCAGATTGGCTCCTTCATCTGCAACAATCGTGGTGTTGGGGAAGAAGTAGACAGGATGTTGAGGGAAATGAAGTTCTCCATGAGTTTCACCTGGCATTATGATCCATGTGGGATCATCTCAAAGATGAGGGTGAAGAACAAAAATGTCCCATATGTTCATGAATCCGGTCCTGAAGTTGAGAAGTTTGCAAATCATACAGCCTGGGAGCCGAACACATTGGTCGAAGTACAACAGCAGGATCCCCCAGCCACTGTATCTCAAACAACCATGCCACAAGTCCCGAAAGAGAAAAGGCCTAGGAAAGAGTTATCTCCAACTGTCACAGAGGTATCGTTCGAAGAGTTCTAGCTGCATAATAAGAGGCCTAAGACTATTTAAGTCCCTGGCCCGATCGGAGAAAAAGAAGGCCCATCTACAACAGTGACCAAGGTTGATAGGCCACCCTTCGGTTCGAGCCTCCATAAGGTCATAACTTCATCATTGCCAGAGAAATCCGCAGACTCTCCATTGACCACCCAGCCTAACAAGGTAGGACCAAAGTTGAGTATCTTTCAAAAGTATGAGTTGATCAAGAAAAGGAACCAGACCTTGACTAGAAGTACTTGCGCCCAGTTCTGGAAGCAGACGTCGACTGCGCAACATAGGTTGTTGTCGGCATTTGACACCGAGAAGGGTAGAATTCATATGGCATTCCTCCAGGCACAGGTACAAGATCCAAAGGTGATCACTGACTACAAGAGGGCCACCTTCGAATTCCAGATGAAGGACGTGCATCCAACAGATCAGATGGATCTGCATAAGCAGACAGCGGAAATGGTTTTTTACATGTTGGTGCATGCTTCCACTTCTGCATCCAAACTGCAAGTGTCCCTGAACAATGTTCAAACACAATTGAAGTTAGAGAAAATATCGTCCTTTGCAAAGGACAATAGGATCAAGACATTGGAGGAACTGGTCCTCAGGATCGGTTATGATCCTTCAAACGTGAAAGCAACTGAGGAAATGATAAAGAAGAAGAATGCTGACATAGCATCCTTGAGGAAACAACTGAATCTCCCACCCACATAGGATTTGCAGGCGAAGGAGATAGCAGAGAAAGAAGGAGAGAAAGATCAAATGCTCAAGTTACTCATGGAGCAGAATGTGCAGCGAAAAGAAATGGAAGCTGAGATGGAGAAGCTAGTAAAAGAGAAAGAGAAGATGAAGCCGATGGAAGTCATTCCATTGAGTTCCATTCTAATTTCGGGAGTGATCACAACATCAGTGACAGAGGTCCCATCAACAACTCCATTGACATCCCTGGAGAAGACAGTCGACTTGGCTAAGTCTATGGAAAAGATGAACCTGCAGGAAACAGAGATCAGTAGGCTAAAAAAGGAGATTGAGAACCTTCAGGAACTCAAATCTTCTTTTCAGACCAACCTCTCCAAGGAAAAGAAGGTGACAGATCAACTCAAACAGGAGTTACAACAGCTCCGAAAGCAAACAGTGGCAGGAAAAACCTTGGTCAAGGTTAAAGAAAGCATATGGACAGACATCACTAAGTCCATGAATGAGATATGGCCCATGATACAGATAATGTTTGAGTAGAATGAGTTGGTGCTGAGAATAAAATAGGCCATCGAGAAGATCAAATCGAAACTGGGAGAGATGCCAACACAGGCGAACGAGATCATCAAGTTCCTCAATTCCAAGACCAGGGAAGAGCTGGAAGAGCTGAAAATTGAAGACAGAACAAAGACCATCCTTGAGGTCTAAAGAGTTTTGACCAAGAGAGCATTAATGCTTTAGCTGGAAGAAAATGTTTAGACCATGGACCTGGGGGTACAAATATTCTTTAGTAAGATTGAAGCTCTCCAGAAGAAAGGTCTTCCTGGTCTAAAAGTAATCAATGATAAATTGATGACACTCCCAGACTACAAGAAGAGATTGGTCGATGTGGCTAAGGACAGTTCAAAGTTTGCGGGAATTCAAGGGAGCATCACTGGAAAGGCATTCCTAGATGCCCTTCAGTGGGACATCAATATCCAACATGAGATTCGATACATCTTCCTCACCAAACCTACCTTAACCAAGTACACAGAGATGGATGAAGTATATCGAAGGCTGCTCAAAGTCAACGTGCCCAGTCATCTTAGATGGGAGGAACTCTATGATCTGATTGATTAGCAGATGAGCTGTCCCAGTCCAGTCACTTGTCCAGTCAGATGAGGTCGTGCAGAGGCTTCATTAATGGCCCACCCAGAAATCAGCGTGTAGTTACACCACATCATCAAGCGGTTCCTAGATTTAGGAAATTTGTTAAGTTAGTTAGGATAAAAATAGATTTAGCACGTCCTCGTCATTAATGACAGGATCGTTTGTAATTTGAGTTATAAATACTTCACCTTTCAAAGTATTGGGGGGTTGTTGATCTTCACACCCTGACGCTATCAGACTGTAATATTTTTTAAGAGATCTTCCATTAATAAAAAGGAGACACTTTACAGGATTCTTGCGTGTATTCACTGGTGATGTTTTTCTCTCTAAGTTGAATGTTATTCTCATTTTGTTATCATATTGTTTTCTGGATCTAATCTTTAGAAGTAACGAACGTTGCAGGATTTATCTCGTATACCCTGTTTCTGACTCGAAATATTTTAGTGTTTTATCTTCTGGTGTTTTCAATAAAGAAATTCTTAACTGCTTCTTTGTTGAAATTATATTTCTCATCTTTTCTGCTATCCATCATTTATGCTACTAAAAAATCCAGTGATTACATTATCTCTCCCTGTGAAAGTTTTCCTTTGTGTTTCTAGTTTGGATTTCATATTTTATTTAAAGACACAGACCCCATATCCCAATGGATGTGTAGACTGTTTTAACCAACTTGACAAACATTATAACAACAAAAACTGACCTATTTATTTACCTAGCCTAATATTTAAAATTTGAAACATAGCTAAATCATATAGAGAGATCCCTCTCTGAAGTTGGAAGGGATAGATCCCAGCTTCAAAAGCGGTTGGATAAAGTTACATTTTGTGGATTTCTTCTGTTGTCAACCTCTAGGAAATTTACAAAGTGCTAACACTTCCTTCTAGTGGGTGCTAGAGAAACTAGGGAGTTGGTGCTTCCTTCTAGTAGGTGCTAGAGTAAACAGAGAGTTAGTGCTCTCAGCAACTTGTTGCTTGCAAAACAGAGGTTGTAGCCTCATTATGAGTTGGTGCTCATATGTATGATAATGTAAAGAATGTAAAGATTACTTATCATATAAAGAAGAAGAGGTTTTTACCCTATATGGGTTTCCTCAAGAAATATTTGTCTCTGTGTATGTCATATGTGTGACTGATGCTGAATGTTCTATTGCTTACTTCCCTACATTATTGTGATTGTCATTGAATGTTGTGTAAAGAGTTTAAAATAAGCATAATATTTTAAGCACGGGTACAACTAATTTCCCCGCCCCCTCTCAGTTGACCAACAATTGCTATCAGAGCCGGCCCCTTTTACCTAAGGGTAGATCCTAGGGCTTAAACATGTCAAGCCGTGAAGGAAATTCAACCAATAAGGCTCCTATGTTCAATGGAACAAACTTTGCCTTCCGGAAAGTTAGAATGAGAACCTACATAATGGCTTTAGTTGCAGATGTCTGGGATGTGGTAGATACTGGTTATGTAAATCCAGTTGTACTAGCTAATAAGGATGACAAGATAGAATTTAGCTTCAATGCTAAGTCTATGAATGTTATCTTGAGTGGGCTTGCAGAAGTAGAATTCATAAAAGTTATGCACCTAGGAACTGACAAAGAAATGTGGGACAAACTCATTAGTAGTTATGAAGGTAATGAGAAGGTAAAGGATGCCAAGCTTCAAACCTACAGAATAAAGTTTGAACAGCTGAAGATGAAGGAAGATGAATCTGTTGGAAAATACTTTCTGAGAGTAGAAGAAATGGTAAATGCAATGAAAGCACTTGGTGAAAAAATTGAGGAACCTTCTTTAGTTTAGAAAATCTTGAGATCTCTCCCAGATAGGTTCAACCCGAAGGTCTCTGCTATAGAAGAACTTAATGATCTAAAAACCTTGGATTTTGATCAATTTCTAGGAACATTGAATGCATATGAAATGAGAATAGTTAAAGATAAACCCACCTCCAGAGAAGCATCATTTAAAGCAGACAAGAATGAGGATTCTGAGCCTGATGAAATTGAAGAAAAAATTGTGAAGAGACTGAGGAAGGGATCAGGCAAATACAAAGGTAAACTACCTTTCAAATGTTTCAACTATGATAGGATAGGTCATTTTGCATATAAATGTCCCCACAAAAGAAAGGATTAGACATGTGATGATGAGAAGCACAAACACAAAAATTTCTTTAAAGAGAATAACTTTAAGAAGAAAAGTATTTGCGTAAACAATGATGATGATCCTTCAGATGATGAAGACAATGACTCCTCTATTGAAGATAAACTAAATGACTTCATACTTATGGCCAAAGCGGATTATGATAATAAAAGCGCAGGAAGTGATGCTAATGAAGAAGAAGTTGTGGTTGACATGGAAGGAGAATTGATCAGTGCACTGGAAGATATTGACAGACTAAGAATTAAGAACAGAAAGCAAAGACAATTGTTGATATAGTTTGAAAAAGATAGTAAAGAACCTAATGAAGACTTTGTCCTACTAAAAGTGGAATTATAAGAGGCAAATAAAATCGAATACATTATGAAATGACAGTTATCATAAAATAAGGCAAGATGTGAAGCCTTAGAACAAGAAGTAGTGAAAACTAGGAAAGAGATGGAGAAGTTTCAAGCCTTGTATAATCAGAATCTATAAGGTATCAAAGCCTCAGAAGGATTAGGCGCCACCATTCTGAATCAACAAAGGAATCCAAAGCTGAAAGGTTTGGGTTATGAAGAGGGATCAAGTAGTGGTAAGCCAAGAAACGAAGAACCCATCAAGTTTGTCAAATCTACGACCAATGACAACAACAAACCTGCAGAAACAAAGGAAGAAAATCAGCTGCCCAGGATGAGTAAAGAAAAAGGTGCCAAGATTGAATCTATAAAGCAAATAAATAATGTGCTCCCTGCTGAAAGACGTCATCAGCATGGAAGAAATCGATTTTCTCAAAGAAGACAACCATTTTCCATGTACAAAGAATTTTTCTATGGCAATTGTTTCCACTATTCTAACTTTGGTCACAAAGCTGTAAATTGTTCCTTAAGACTTAGACATGAGCAATTAATATTTCAAAGGAATAAATACTTGCCACAACAAAGAATGATATAGCCAAGTAACAAACCTTCACAGATTGCAAATTTCCAAATTAAGTCTAGAGACATGCAACTAAGGAGGTCAAGAAATAATCAACATTCAATGAGTAGACAATGTTGCAACAATAATTTTGACCTATTGAACAATGATATTGAATGCTACATCTGTCATAACTATGGACATAAATCTATTGACTATCGATTAAGGAACTATGAACCAGATTTGAAWTCCCCTGCTGAAAATGTCAAGGTTTGGAAGAAGAAAGAAAGTGACAAGTGTGGATTAGTGTTGTCAGCTCAAAGAAAAACGAACCCTTGGTATATAGACAGTGTATGCTCCAAACACATGATGGGAGACAAAGGTAAGTTTCTATCTCTAAGTGAAATAAAATCAGGAAACGTAACCTTTGGAAATGATGCTCCAGGTAAAATAAAGGGTAAAGGGATGGTGAGTTTAAGTAATGGAAAAGGAAAATCCCAAGATGTTCTACTTGTAGATGGACTGAAACACAATCTGCTCGGTATAATTCAAATGTGTGACAGAGGATGTGAAGTGGTGTTCACATCCAAGGACTGCAAAATAAAGTCTGTAAACTCAGGACAAGTGGTGGCCAAAGGAATAAGGACAGAAAATAACGTATACAAGTTGAAATAAAATAGAGAAGAGTGTCATCTAAGAAAACATGATGAAAGTTGGTTATGGCATAGGAGACTTGAAAATCTAAAATTTAACCACTTAATCAAAATCAAAAATCTTGAGGCAGTAAAATATCTTCCAAGAATGTCAAAGCCCCAAGATTCAATGTGTAAACCCTACCAAGTAGGAAAGCTAACTAGGACACAGTTTAAGTCCAAGAGCTTTACTTCAACAGAGAAACCACTCCAACTAGTTCATATGGATTTATGTGGACCATCAAGACAGGAAGGCACAGGGAAAGAAAACTACTTCATGTTGATTATTGATGCTTCCTCCAGACTTACTTGGGTTTCCTTTCTCAAAGAAAAAGCTGAAGCATTTGAGAAGTTTAAAATATTTAAGGCTTTAACTGAGACTCAAACAGGCAAGAGGTTAAAGGAAGTAAGATCAGATTGAGGAGGAGAGTTTATGTCAAGTGATTTCAAGGAATTCTATGATAAGCATGGGATCAAGAGAGAATACAAAATACCAAGAACTCCACAACAAAATGGAGTAGTTGAGAGGAAAAATAGAACAATGTAGGAAATGTCTAGGTCAATGATGAATGAGAATAACATTGGTCAAACCTACTGGGTAGAAGCAATACACACAGCAGTCCACGTTCTTAACAAATCCCACCTCAGACCACAAAGGGACAAGACACCTTATGAACTGTGGTATGGGAGACTTGCCTCAATCAAACACTTCAAAGTCTTTGGGAGTAAATGTTACATAAAGAATAATGATGAGAACCTTGGTAAATATGATGATAGGGCTGATGAAGGTATCTTCTTAGGATATGCTACAAACAGTAAAGGATACAGATGCTATAATAAGAGGCTACATAAAATGGTTGACTGTATTAACGTAAAAGTTGATGAAGGAATCCCAGCAAGAGAGGGGTACAATAATGCGTCTTCTACAGAGGACACAGCTAAAGTTGAAGATGATCAGTTCCAAGAATCAGAAAACAAAAATTCTAAATCAGATGAAGACACAGAAACTTAGACAAACTCAAGTCAGCGGGCAACTTCAAATTCCTCCTCCATAATCACTCAAAAGAATCATCGTGCAAGTCACATAATTGGTGAAAAAGACAAAGGTGTACAAACCAGGAGAAAGATAATCAAAAATACCTAGCAATCACATATAGCTTTCATATCCATGATGGAACCCAAGAATTTTAATGAAACTAGCAAAGATGACCATTGGGTTAAAGCAATGAATGATGAACTTGATCAGATTGAGAAAAACAATACGTGGGAGATGGTACATAGACCTTAAGGTAAAAATATCATTGGTTCCAAATGGATCTTTAAGAATAAGTTGAATGAGCAAGGACAAGTTGTAAGGAACAAAGAAAGATTGGTCTGTAAAGGCTATACTCAAATAGAAGGACTGGATTTTGATGAAACTTTTGCGCCCGTAGAAATATTAGAAGCTATCAGAATATTTCTTGCCTATTCTTGTCATAAAAGGTTTAAAGTCTATCAAATGGATGTCAAGTCGGCTTTTCTAAATGGAGATTTAAATGAAGAAGTCTATATGGATCAACCAGAAGGTTTCGAACTGTCTGATAACCCTGACTTAGTATGCAAGCTGAAGAAATATTTATATGGGTTAAAACAAGCCCCTCGTGCCTAGTATCATAGACTGGATACGTATCTCAAAGACAAAGGGTTCAAGAGAGGAACAGTAGATAACAATCTATATATCAAAACAGAGGGTAATTATTTGCTCATTGTTTTGGTCTATGTGGATGACATCATCTTCAGATGTAATAAGGATCAATTGGTACATTGGTTTGCTTCTTCCATGGAGTCTGAGTTTGAAATGTCTATGATAGGTGAACTATCATTTTTTATTGGTCTGCAAATTACTCAAAGGTCTGAAGGGATGTTCATTTCTCAAGAAAATTATCTAAGAGAAATGTTTAAAAGGTTTCAAATGGAAGATTCTAAACCTGTGGGTACACCTATGGTTACTGGATGCAAATTAAGCAAGGATGATGACTCACCTGATGTTGATCAAAGTTTCATATAGGTCAATGATAGGTAGCCTATTGTACATCACAACATCTCACCCAGACATAATGCATGTTTTTTTTTTTTGTTGTTGTTAATGTGGTCGAACCTATTGGCATCAGGATTAACCTGTGGCTTGAGAAACCGCGACTCAGGGGAACATAATGCATGTTGTTGGAATGGTAGGAAGATATCAGTTTGCACCTAAACAGAGTCATTTGCAAGCTGTCAAAAGGATATTCAGGTATTTGAAAGAAACAATGACTTATGGTCTATGGTATCCCAGAAATCAGAATTTTCAGTTAACTACCTATTCAGATGTAGATTGGGCAAACTGTGTTGATGAGAGAAAAAGCACCAGTGGAGGACCATTCTTCCTGGGTGACTCATTAGTAGCATGGCTTAGTAAAAAGCAAGGTTCCATTTCTTTATCAACTACAAAGGCAGAGTACATTGTTGCTGCTACCTGTTGCACTTAGGTATTATGGATGATTCAGACACTTGTAGACTTGGAGGTCAAATACGTTGCACCAATCCCAATTCATTGTGACAACACTAGTGCCATCAGTGTGTCTAAGAATCTTGTATTCCACTCCAAGACCAAGCATATTCCCATAAAATACCGTTTTCTGAGAGAGCAGGTCACCAATCAGGTTGTTCAGGTCCATTACATTACAACCACAGAACAAATTGTAGACGTCTTTACTAAACCCCTAGCCAAGACACCATTTGAATATCTCTAACAGAAGCTGGGTGTCATCCCATCTCACACCTAAGAGAGTCCATCCTGTTAGGGGGAGCTTTGTATTGATTGAATATCTAATACCTCCTAAAAATACTACAACAGCTCAGGGGGAGCATGTTTTCTTTGACATTGATGTCAAAGGGGGAGAAAAGGAGTGGTCCGGACTGGATGCTATAGTTGGAGGTCCAAAAAAATGAGCGCAGTCATTCAGGGTTGCCATCAATGCCAAAGGGAGAGATTCTTGGAATGTCATCAGGCAGGTGTGCTTTTCATTGATGGCAAGTTCAGAGTATGCAGCGATGGAAAAATAGGGACAACGTAAGCTCAGGAGGATAAGTGAATAGGTGCACGCAGAGTGCAAGAGTGTGCTTGATCATTTGATGGTTTACAGGTAGGCAAGGAATATTAGGGATAAATTGATCTAACTCCATTTTGGAGTTTCGGATACCGGGAGGTGGAGGTGTCAAGGACAGTCACGACAAGTCCCAGAATTGTGAAATGTGAAACACAGAAATCCTAAAAGCAGGAGACAGTTCTGGATACTGGGAGTTGAAGTGTCAAAACACTTCACCATAGGAGTCCCGAAATCGTGAAATGCGAAACGCTGAAATCCCGAAAGAAGGAGACTGTTTCGGATACCGGGATTTCGGATACTGGGAGTTGGGGATTTCAAGAACTCTTATTACAGGAGTCTTGGAATTGCAAAATGTGAAACGTTGAAATCTCGAAATAGGCACACCAACAAATAATCCCGCAGACTGGGAAATAACTCCAGTTCGGGGTCCTGGTTACCATGAGTTGAAGTGTCGAAACACTTCATCACAGGAGTGCCGAAATGCCAAATCGCCAAAACATGAAACGCCAAAATCTTGAAATAGGCACACCAACAAAGAGCTTCACAGACTGGGAAATAAATCCATTTCGGAGTCCCAGATACTGGGAGTTGAAGTGTCGAAACACTTCACCACAGAAGTGCTAAAATGTTGAATCTCCAAAATGCGAAACAACGAAATATGGGATCTTTGATCTAACTCCATTTCAGAACTTTAGATACCGGGAGTTGGAGGAATTAAGCGTTGAGACTCTTCACCACAGGAGTCCCGAAACGGCAAAACACGAAATTGCTGAAATTTCATTGATGTCACTCCATTTCGGAGGTTCGGATACTGGGACTTGGATTTGTCAAGAAATATTCGCATCAAGGATTCCAAAATGCTGAATTGTGAAATCATGAAAGTGCTTTATGGATAAGATCCCGATCACCTATGGTGGTCACATCGTTGAAGAGCTGTAGAGAAAATCTTGAAGCAGCAAGCCCCATTTCGAAGTTTTGGGGACCACGACTTGGAGAGTCGAGATGCCACAAAACAGGAATCGCCGAAATGTGGAAACACCTTTTGGTGTAGGCTGTGGTCACAGCCATTGGTCACATCGATGGAAGATGGAGAAAGGAGTTAGTGCAACCAAGCTCCATTTTGGGGATCGCGACTTGAAATGTCGAGACACTCGATCACACGAATGCCAAATTACCGAATGTTGAAATGCTGAAATGGTGAAATATCTATGTAGCCGATGGTCACCACCAGTGGTCATGTAAGTGGAAGGAGATAGCATATCTAGGCTCCATTTCATGGTTCACTCTGTAACTGCTAGAAACCACTGATGGTTTCTGCTAGAGGACTCAAAGAGACTTGAGTGTGATTGTCAGAGCTAAAGAATTTCAAGGAATCTGCCAGTGGGATGAATATTGGTCATAGAGGCGATTGATAGATGGAAGAGTGTTGAAGGTTGTAACTACAACAGAGAGGTTGAGCTCGACTGTAACAGAGAAGACAAAGAGTCTCGACTGCTGGAGAGGCGAAGGAATCTCGAAATAACACCCAGTGATGATGGACGCATGCGTTTAACTACCAGAGAAACTAAAGAGTTGGCATGATGATGAGGCAGAGCACTCGAAATGTAGAGAGCATGTAGAAGCATAGTGAGATAGGATGCAAAAGGTGCACAGAAATTGGGGGCATGTAGAACAAAGAAGAGATGGTTGTTGCTATTGAGAATGATTTAGGTGTGTAGAATGAGGTAGAGTGTAGGAGTTGAAATGCACAGAAGAGGAATGGTGCATTGAATGGACATGGCGCACAGAGCATAAAAGGCAGAAGAACAGAAAGTGCAAGGATGTGTGCATGAATATAGTGAGGCAGACAGAGCAGAAAAATGATGACACTGGTAAGCCATTGATGAACATTATATCACTGTAATAAAGTTTCAGTAGAAAAGATTTATATTTTAGGGTGGTAGGGAGGTGCGAGGGAGGACTGTTTTCCTTAGAGGTTCAAGTGGGTGCTTGAACACAAGGAGTTGTAGCTTCCATCTGGTTGCATCCAGAGAAACAAGGGTGGCAGGGTGGTGCAAGGGAGAACTGTTGTTCTCTGTTATACAGGTCGGTGCATGTGTGAATGGAAGTTGGTGCTTCCATATAGTTGGTGTTGGAACACTTAGGGAGTTGGTTCTTCCTTCTAGTAGGTTCTAGAGAAACCAAGGAGCTAGTGCTTCCTTCTAGTAGGTGCAAGAGAAAACAGAGAGTTGGTGCTCTCAGCAAGTTGTTGCTTGAAAAACAGAGGTTGTAGCCTCATTATGAGTTGGTGCTCATATGTATGATAATGTAAAGAATGTAAATATTACTTATCATATAAAGAAGAATAGGTTTTTACCCTGTATGGGTTTCCTCAAGAAATATTTGTCTCTGTGTATCTCATATGTGTGACTGATGTTGAATGTTCTATTGCTTACTTCCCTCCATTATTGTGGTTGTCATTAAATTTTGTGTAAAGAGTTTAAAATAAGCATAATTGTTTAAGCATAGGTACAATTGATTCACCCCCCCCCCCTCTTAGTTGACCAACAAAATAATCACTCAATTCTGTGAATCTAACAACTTCTCGTTGAATTTCGAGCAAATGTCCCCGAAAAATATGACCAGAAAACAATCATTAGTAGAATGTTTAGACTATGACCAAAATTTATCCCTACATTTGGCCATACATTTATTTTGAAAATATTGATAGTTGATTGGTTGTGGATCGGGGCACCTTAAATAGAACGAGGTGAGAGGAGGTGCAAGAAACACTGATGAGATTTCTAGACAGATGCCTCATAAAAGCATTTTGGTGTTGCAAACAGTTGTAGGACATAATGGAAAAGCCAATTATGATCCATTCTCTCCACATGCATAATCTACTAGAATTTATAGTTTCAACTGTAGATATGAAAGAAAATGAAAAAGTAATGACCAAGGGAAAGAAAATTGTGGCAACATCACATGTCCTTGCACAAGGACTCCTCTGAGCCCTTCCTTGCAGGCATCTATACACACAAGGAAGTCCTTGTTTGGGTATGCAATCTTCAGCACAAGTGCATTGGTTAGAAGGTATTTTATCTATTAGAATCTCCCTTCGCATTCTGATATCCAAATGAATTTAACTCCCTTTTTCTGGAGGGAGGTGATTGGGCACCGATCTTGGAAAACCTCTTTATGAACCTTCTATAGTATCATGCTAGGCCCATAAATGATTTGATATCATATACATCCTTTGGGTTAGGTCAATCCATAATGGATTTGATCTTGTTAGGGTCAACTGCCACTCCTTCTTCAGAAACAGCATGGCCTAAGTAATGGACTTGTTTTTGGAAAAAGTCACACTTACTAAACTTAGCCTAAAGATGATGTCCTCTTAGCACTTGAAGCACTAACTTGAGATGTTCTTCATGTTCTTCCCTATTCTTAGAATAGATTAGGATATCATCAATGAAAACCAACACAAATCTATCGAGAAACTTACAGAGTACATTTTTCATTAAGCTCATAAAAGTGGTTGGTGCATTGGTAAGCCCAAATGGCACCACCACAAATTCATAGTGACCATATCCTATCCTAAAGGTTGTTTTTTATATGTCTTCATCCTTAATGTGGACTTGATGGTATCCAAAACTCAGGTCAATCTTGGATAAAATTGTACCACCCCTTAATTGGTCAAACAAGTCATCAATCCTTGGCAAGGGATACTTATTCTTCTTGGTCATCTTATTGAGTTGTCTATATTCCATGCACAACCTGAAGGTTCCATCCTTATTTTTCACAAACAAGTCTGGTGCTCCCTGTGGGGACACACTAGGCCGAATGTGGCCTTTGTCCAACATCTCCTTTAGCTTTAGTTTGAGCTCAACTAGCTCTAGTGTACTCATTCTATAGGGCGTTCTAGACACTGGCATAGCTCCTGACACCAGTTCTATTGAAAAGTAAATATATCTTCTTGGAGGCAAGCCTGGTACCTCTTCTGGAAACACATATTTATAGTCTCTTAATATGGGTGGTCATCTAGGCTTGGTTTATTGTCCTCAACAGAGCTCAACACTTGTATTGAATACAAAGGAAATCCTTTTCTTCAATACTTATTCACTTGAAGGGATGATATTTGTCTCACTGAGACAGGATTTTGAATCCCTTGTAGGGTTATTTTTCTCCCTTCTACATTTTCACACTCCAAAGTTTTATTGTAACAATCCAACTTGGTTTTATGGGAAACCAACCAGTCCATGGAAATCAACAGGTCATAAGATCCTAAAGGGAGCATTTTTAAGGTGGCTTGAGTGGGTAATCCATTCATAATGAATTGGCAGGATGGTATGACCTCTGTTACCTTTGTTTTGGTTCCAGTGGATAGTTGTACCAGCCATGATTTAGCATGTTTTAATTTATGCAATTTACATTTCAAAACAATTTGAGGGGCAACATAACTTGCATTAGAACCAGGGTCAATTAAAATGGAAACTAGTTGTTTGGCAATCATACCTTCCATCTCCACCACTGAAGCTTGGTGGTCAGTTTTTCTATTATCCAACACTGCATAAATTTGTGGCATGCTCCTAGACACATCATTAACTATGGTAGCCTCTTGGATGGTGTATACCCTCCTATTGTTTTGTTTCCTATGTGGGCAGTCCCTCAACAAATGTTCTTCTCCACAACCTCAACATTTCAAAGGTTCTCTCTTTGTGTTATCAATCTTACCTAGGGCTGCTCCAAAGGGTTTATTACCACTCTGATATGGAAAATTATGTTGACATACACTTATAGTAGGAAGGCTCATCTTAGAACTTTTCACATGTTTCTTAAATCTTGAGGATTTAAACCCCTTCTTCTTGAATCCCAAATTACTTTTCTTCTTCCAGTACTCATGAGGTTTTGTCTTATTCTTGAATTTCTCATAGCAATACCTTTCCTTCTGGATAGTATATTCTAAGGTATTTAGCTCATCAAATTCAATTCTGTCTCAGAAGGAATGAGGCAGTCCACTAATGAATCATTGCATATTTACCTTTTCATCCTTTATGTAGGGTACATACTGTTAAGAACCAAATATCAATATAGCATAGAAAAACCTCAGAATAAGTACTCAATGCCTTGAAAAAGAGATAAATTCAGATAATAATCCTCTTCAAGGGGACAACCTCCTTATTCCCACATAAATGTACAATTACAAGATGATTCAAAATGAAAATGTCTCATTGGTATATATAGGAGACTAGGAGGTATAATTACAACTAATGGCCTAAATCTGACATAAATAAAATAACATTACTAATACAATATGCCCCAATTAAGGGGTAATGAGCCACTATTTAGGGATTAACATGCCTCTCCCCTTGAGATAAGTGTTTTCCACAATGCTTGAGTAACTCTGGATGCTTTTGTATAAAAGAATCATATTCCCAAGTGGAATCTTCAGTCGGTAGTTTCCTCCATTTAATGAGATACTCTGAAATGGATCTATTCCTCAACTGGAAAATTCTTGTGTAAGTGATGGCTTTAGGCTCCAATATGATTTTTCCTTCCTCATCAAGTTCTGGCAATATAGTTTGAACTGGGATATTTTCACCTATAACCTTCTTTAAGCATGAAACATGGAGAACTGGGTGTACTTGTGAAGATGTAGGCAACTCTAATTTGTATGCCACGGTACTAATCTTTTTCAACACCTTATAAGGGCCATAGTACTTTGGTGATAATTTATTATCCTTCTTGGCTTTCTTGAGGGACATATGTTTGTATGGTTGTAGTCTTAAAAACACCCAATACCCTACTTCAAAACTTCTTTCACTACGATGTTGATCTGCTTGTTGTTTCATACGATTTTGTGCCATGGTCAAGTTGTCCTTTAATATTTGGAGAACTTGTTGTTGATGCTCGATGTGATCTTCCACTGCTTGAACCTTATATTTTTCTTTTAGAGAATAAGTGATGGAAGGAGGGTGGTATCCATAGAGTGCCATAAATGGTGTGATTTTTGTTGCAGTATGAAAGAAAGTGTTATACCACCATTCTACCAAGGGTAACCATTTGAACCATTGTGTTTGTTTATCAGAGACAAAGCAACGATATTTGATTTTTTTTCTTTTTATTTTTACCCTGGTAATAATTGTCTACACTGTAAATTTCAGTAAGGAAAATAGTTCGGAAAAATAGTAGAGAAAAATAATAAAAGTTAGAGAACAATTTTCAAACAAACAAAGTTTAGGGGGGTAATAGGAAATGAAATTCAGTTGCCCCAAAATAGTCTTAGGTAATTAAAAGATCAAAATAGAAGACAATTTTGACGAAACAACAGAACCAAAAGAAACGAAACTACTTCCCCGAATAAGTCATGAAGATGTTCTCCCAATCCAACTAAAAAGAGGATACCTGCAGAACTCCAACAAATCATCATAGCCTAATTTATTTAGAAAACTTCGAAAAGGATCTAACTATCAGCTGAAAAACATATTAAAAATTTTGGGTCAACAGTCTCCCTTAATATTAGTTTCTCAATCTGACAGTGACAATTATTGAAAAATACATAAAAAATGATGTTGCACCAAACTAACAACTACATGCAACATTTATTTATTTATTTATTGTCCTAAATTACCTAAGAAAATACCCATTTTCAAGTATATGAATACTTCCAATGAAGCCACATGCGTAACATGATCATAAATATACTCATTCATGTTTATATAATAAACTTTAATAAGTACACGAACATGATGAACCAATAGTTTTGAATAACATGATGTGAAGAGTTGTTGAAGAAGAGAGTGGTGGTGCAATTTGACAGTCGAATGGAACCAACTTTCAATATAATCATGGTGTCCTTGGTCCACCTCTTCATTTAAACCACTATGTGCATTCTTTTCTTTAGCCTCCTCGATCTCATGTTCTAATGGATTCTCCTGATTAGATATGTTCCATGAGTCTTCAATATCCTTGGTAGATTGGTCAAATTGATCAATGAAGGTTTCTCAATCTTTTTGTAGGCATGGCTCATAAGACTTTGGTTCTTCTATGTCTTTTGGAGAAGTAGATAGGTTCCTAACTATTGTCAAGATGTGCTCTTTCTGAGAAAAAGAGATCTCAGTTGCTCCTAGAATTTGAGAGAGTTCTTCCAAACTCATTGTCATCTTTGAATCCATCTTACTGGTTGATGGGTCTTGTCTCACACATGGATTAGCACATGGGGTTCTTAAAACACCCAAAATATTTTTGATGAAAAATGAAATGAAAACTAACTATACACTTAAAGCAATTTTAAGCAAACCATTAGTAATAATAGAAAATTGAAGAATTTGAAAAGCACACCACACTTGCATTAAAATAAACACACTTGCAGGAAAGTAGGCACACTTTGTGAAAGAGAAACACACTTGCAAAAGGAACAGACCTAGGTTTGGGTAGAGACCCACTAAAGTGGATGTGCAGGTTCTTACCTCTCGTCTTACCATCTTGTCCTCCACCAGGCTATGTAAATTAAAGGCAACCTACCTACCTAGACTTCAATCCCTTTAGCATCTCCACAGAAACGATGCCAAAAATGTTAGGCTAAATATATGCACTATTAATTCCCAACATTAAATTGTCAACCAGGGAGTCGTAGACTTCGAGGTGCAAGCATGGGAAATGTAGGATTGAAGCCTAGTCTAGCCTATTTCCAGCAAACCACTCTTTAATGCAATAAACAAGAAAGAAAGAATGAAAGAAAGAAAAACTTGGATTAAAATCAAAATGCAGGAATCCAAAGTACAGGAAATAAACCAAACTACAGGAAAACCAAATTAAGACAAGAAAGGCAATCTGAAAGTAAAGGTGGAATTTACCCAAACTGGCATTCAAATCAGTGAGTTGTATGAGGTTACTCAAACCCTCATATATGTGTGCTACTGACCTAAAGTGGAATTTACCAACTTTAAGAACAAATCCCCAAAACTCCTAATTAACCCTATATTCACAAAGTAGTGTAACATAAAGAACACGCTTCATAAACTTATCCTCAAGAAAAGGTACACCCACAAATAGAAAGTGAAGTCAATGTGTAGGTATGGAAATGTTTCGTTCCCTCGTATGAAAATGGATGTAGCCACATTACAACTATACCCCTTCTAATGTTGCATTACAATACATAACAACATATATACATCACAATGTATAATATATATTTATGGAAACAAACATAATATGACAAACTTCAAAACACATATATACAAATCAATATATGACAATATAATAAATATTACAGCAAAACAAATATTTATAAAACAATATATAACAATATGATAAGTAGGTGACAAAACAAATATATGACAAATAAAACAAACAATATACAACAAATATAATAAATGAGTGACAAAACAAAAATATAATAAAACAAATATAATGAGACAATGAAGCAAATATGTAACAAATCAATGTATAATAATATAGTGTACAATGTTTATCAAAACAACATATAATAATTACATAAACAATGGATATAACTATACATGCCCATACCTGAACATATCTAAAATTCACATAACATATAATCAATATAACACGGGATATATAAAACCATTATAACACAAGATAAAACCTAAAAATCTACATGGACAAAAACATACATCTCTGGCAGTGTCGAAGGGATAGGAGGAAGGTGGATGGATACAACATTAAGGATAGCGTTGAAGTGCATAGTTGTATGCGTGAAGAGAAATCTTGAATGGAAAATGCAAACTGGGTGATGTGAAACCAAATACACTCCTTGTGTGATGATTTATTATAAGTTGTTTTATGTTTAATTCAACAAACAAGAGAGGGTTGAGTGTGAGAGAACGGATCGATTCCCTATGCAATGAATTTGTGAATTTAGCAGACCATCTCATCCTGTAAACAAATGCAACAATAAGTTATCAAAACAATACGAAATAAAGAAAGAAATGGATTATCTATTCATGGGAAAAGAAATGCAGTGCAACTTATTTACAAATGAAAGAAAGACTAACTATTGTTGAAATGTAAAGAGCATACTACAATTGACTTTATTACAAAACATTAGAACCCAACAGTCATGGGCCGAGTTGGTGGGCCCTCCCAACCAACATCACGTTGCCTAGGAAACCATGTTGTCATTGATTCCAAAGGATTGATGTCAAAGGATTGATGCCAAAGGATTGATGCCAAAGGATTGATGTCAAAGGAACAATGTATTGTCATAGTATATTGATGGATCATGTATTGTCCTTGATTGATGTCAAGTGGAGTCATATCCATATGATGTCATGCATATATGAAGATGAATCAATGCGTTTTCATTGATATATGATGCATCGATGAAGATGGATCAATGAGTTGTCATTGATATATGATGCATAGATGAAGATGGATCGATGTGGTTTCATTGATATATGATGCATAGTTGGATTGATGTAAAGATGACTCATTATTGTCTTACCATGGTTGATAAGGAGTACAAATGGATGAACTCCAAAGTGGTCCCCTTATGGTGAAAGCCCTGTCAGGAAGACGATTTGTAGTTGAGTTATCCTAGAAGTATGGTTAGAGAACCCATGATTAATTATGGAATAATGAGATGAATATCAGTGAATTTGTCAGTGAAACTATCCTAGAAGGATAGTGCTTGTCATGCCATTTCTAGTGGTATGTAGAATGTCACATAACTCCTCATGGTTTGATATTTATGGCGTTACAAAGTTGGAGGACCCTCATATGATGGCTAGAAGCCCGAAAAGGTCAAAGAAGTCAAAGTGCTTACAAAGAATATGTTATTTAAATAATAAAGTGAGGAAAGTGGGTTAAGTTTTCAAGTGGCTATTGGATATATGGATAAGTGGAAATTGGACAAAGTTGGGCATTGGTGACTATGTGGACAAAGTGGCTATGTGGACAAAGTAGTCTAGAAGATGCTTCTAAGGAATCTACTTGCAGAGTATAAATAAGAGCCAAGCGTATCTTGTGAGATACATCTCTTGAGAATATATTGAAGATCTATTCTGAGAGAGAGAGTGACTGGAGGACCTTATGGACACATCAAAGTTTCCGTAAGTTTGAGATCTTGATGGCGAAAGTTTCAAAAGTTCAGAAACCCTAGTTTCTGAAGGAGTACACAAGAAGCAGTGGGCCAGAGAGCGTACATACATGGGCTACAGTGAGAAAGAGTGCGTACACACACAGGCTGAAGAATATCAGAGCGCATACAGTTGGATAAAGTCATGGAGACTTGAGTGTGAGATGGTGTCAGGCTCTTGAAGGCTGAAGCAAGTTCCATATCTTCATTCTATGGGTTCATATCTGTTAATGTTTAAGCCATTATTATAGATGTTTGCATTTCATTAGATAACAATAGCATAATCCAAGATCACTGAGAAATACACAATCACAAGAGACACAACATTTATCCTGGGAAACCCTCTAGTGGAAGAAAACCTAGCAAAACTTCTTTAATATAGATAGCCAATACAATTCCAAGAGATCTCTATGCTAAAACAGAAAGTCCTCTCCCAAGATATGTGCCACTATCTCTCTCCTTTGCCAGTAACAGATCAAAACTTGTCTCTCAAACTGAGCAAGTGAGTTATTTCCAAATGAGGTGCTAGCCTCCTTTATTTATACAAGTCTGGCACGTGTGAAGTGTCTCTCCACTGGCAGGGTTGACTTCTCCAACTGGGTGGGTAAACCCACCTTTATTATATTTCTGGGTCTTCTTATCAATTGTTTGGGTCGACTTCTTATTTTGCCTATTATAATTGTCTATTGACCAATCCACAAAAGGGGATTTGGTCCTATTACAATAACCGACATGATCAATCCACAATGAGGATTGATCCTATGAATAATATATCAATAATAATAATAATACTCTCTGCAGTTACAATATTTCAACACTCCCCCTTAACAAGAAGGGTATTCTTCAACGGCATCATGCGAGAGAAAGAGGACAACATCATCAACGACATCAAATGGGAGGATAGCATCATCAATATAATATTGGTTGGCATATCTATAAATCATCGAAAGTTTTCTTCATCAGCAACATCATCATTCTCAAAGGAATGCCATCATCATCTACATCAATATGTATTAGTATAAAATTGATACATCATCATCATCATAGCACAAGGCTACCTCATTATAATACAAGAATAGCTTTACGTCACAATTTTCAAGTTGGAAGCTCAGTACTTGTCTCATCTCATTGTCTTTCTTTACATCACAACACTCAAGCTGGAAGCAAGATACTTGTCCTGCTTTACGTCACAACCATCAGGTTGGAATCAGGATACTAGACTGGATTTACGTCACAACTATCTAGCTGGAAGCTCAGTACTAGTCTAATCATATCATCTTGCTTTATGTTTGATAGCTTGGTCAGAAGCAAGGATCATCTCTTCTTTCTTTACGTCTGACAACTCGATCAGAAGCAAGGAATATCTCTTCTTTCTTTACATCTGACAACTCGATCAGAAGCAAGGAACATCTCTTCTTTCTTTACGTCTGACAACTTGGTCAGAAGAAAGGTACACATCTCATCTTTCTTTATGTCTGACAACTCGGTCAGAAGAAAGGAACACATCTCATCTTGATTTACGTCTGACAACTCGATCAGAAGCAAGGAACACATCTCATCTTTCTTTATGTATGACAACTCGGTCAGAAGCAAGGAACATCTTGCTTTACGTCTAACAACTAGGTCAGAAGCAAGGAACACATCTCATATTGCTTTACATCTGACAACTTAGTCAGAAGCAAGGAACATCTTGCTTTACGTCTAACAACTAGGTCAGAAGCAAGGAACATCATCACATCTTTCTTTACATCTGACAGCTAGGTCAGAAGCAAGGAACATCTTGCTTTACGTCTGACAACTAGATCAGAAGCAAGGAACATCATCACATCTTTCTTTACGTCTAACAACTAGGTCAGAAGCAAGGAACATCACATCTACTCCCCTTTTCGAGGAAGGTCCTTTCGGACTATGCCAAGCTTATCTCGGAAGTACTCAAACTTTACATGAGATAGAGGCTTGGTCAACACGTCAGCAACATGTTCATCCGTGCTAATGTACTGGAGCTTCAAGGCTCCTCTCTGTACCATGTCGCAGATGTAATGATAGCATATCTCTATGTGCTTCGACCTGTCGTGGAATACAGGATTCTCTGTCATCTTTATGCAGCTCTGGTTGTCACATAGAATCATAGTTTCTCTCATAAATCAAATAGGTCGTTCAACAACTTTTGAAGCCATATAGCTTCGCATCTAGCAGAACATGAAACAATGTATTCTGCTTCTGTTGTGCTAAGAGCAATACTAGATTTCTTCCTACTCTGCCACGAGATCATAGCTGATCCCAAACTAAAAAAGCATCCTGAAGTGTTCTTCCTATCATAAACACTTCCTGCCCAATCTGCATCATTATACCCACTCAATGTGAAATCATGATCTCCATCATAGCTGAGACCATAATCTATTGTACCTTTGAGGTACCTCATCACATGTTTTGCAGCCACTAGGTGAACATGTCTGGGTTCTACCAGAAACTGACTCAAGGTGTTCACAGAAAAAACAATATCTGGTCTGGTGTTTGTCAGGTACATCAGCGATCCAATAATCTATCTATACAGTGTGGCATCAATCAATTCTGACGACATCTCGACCAACAACTTCAACTTAGCTTCCATGGGTGTATTCATGGGCTTGCATTCTAGCATGTCAAATCTTTTTAAGATTTCAACCGTGTACTTCCCTTGGTTAAGGAAGATCCTCTTAGGACTCTGCCATACCTCAAGACCTAAGAAGTAATGCATTACACCAAGGTATTTCATTTCAAATTCTGAGGCAAGTCTCTTTTTACATTCAGCGATGAGATTTTCTTCTCCAGTTAAGAATAAGTCATCCACATATAGCAGTAAGATTACTGGCTCATTATCCATAATTTTGAAGTAGAGATTTGAGTCTTCTTTACTCTTGGTAAATCCTAAGCTCATCAAGAAACTGTCTATACGGCCATACCAAACTCTAGGAGCTTGCTTCAATCCGTGTAAGGCTTTCTTCAATCTGCAGACATGAGACTTCCTGTCTTCAACCTCAAATCCTTGAGGTTGCTCTATATACATTTCCTCTTCAATGTTGTCGTTTAGAAAAGTTGTCTTCACGTCCATCTGGTGTAGCTTCCACTTCAGCTTAGCTGCAAGAGCTATGATGGTCCTAATCGAAGTGTATCTGGCCACAGGAGAAAATTTCTCTTCATAGTCAATGCCTTCCTTCTAAGAAAAGCCACGAGTGACAAATCTTGCTTTATACTTCTCAATACTTCCTTCAACAGCATGTTTTATTTTGAAGAGCCATCTGGAGGATACCACATATTTATTCTTCAGTCTGGGAACTATTTCCCATACTTTGTTCTTCATTATGGATTGGTATTCCTCTGTCATGGCATCTGCCCATTATTTCCTTTGAATGACTTCTTTAAAATAGGTAGGCTCCTCTTCTAGGAGGTCACACATCAAATCCGTATAACTGGAGAATGGATTTGGTCTTTTCACCTGTCTCGTGGTTCCTTGGGAAACACTGTACTTCTCTCCATCTTGAATAAGCTCTTTAGCCCAGGCTGGCTTTATTTTATGGAGGATCGTCATCTGAGGAGGTTCTTGCACTTCTACTATATCATGGTCTTCTAGAAGTTCCTCATTAGGGGAAGTTACGACTTCCCTCTCTAGTTCTGCAGCTCTGGGAACCTCCCTCATGGGGATTACAGGTTCCTCTTCATATACCTCTTCTAGCTGGCATATCTTAGATTTCTTGAGTGTTGTATCTTCATCAAAAGTCACATCCCTGCTGATCTCAATATGATGTTGACCTGGTATATAGATCCTGAAGGCCTTGGAGACCTCACCGTATTCCGAAAATATTCCCTTCTTTCTTGAAGGGTCCAGCGTGTTTCTCTTTTCTTCAGGTATATGAATAAACACTAGACAGCCAAATATTTTAAGATGGCTTAGCTCTGGCTTCTTTCCGGTGAACATATCTTCCGGTGTCTTGAGCCCAAGTGCACTATGGGATAGTCGGTTCTGCACGTAAATAGCTGCCATTGCTGCTTCTGCCCATAAGCACATAGGAAGATCTTGATCATGGATCATAGTCTTCCCAACTTCTAGTATGGTTCTGTTCTTTCGTTCATCTACACCATTTTGTTGTGGATTATAGGGAGTAGTGAGTTCCCTCTTGATTCCCACATCTTTGTAGAAGTTCACAAACTCTTTTGAGGTATATTCTCCTCCAATATCTGACCTGAGTATCTTGATCTTTCTTTCAGAAAGGTTCTCTATCAAGGCTTTGAATTCCTTGAACTTACTGAACACTTCATCTTTAGTATTCAAGAAATATATCCAGGTTTTACGAGAGTAATCATCAATAAATGATACATTATAAACATACCCATTAATGGAGGATGATGGCATTGGGCCACACACATCTGAATGAATGAGTTCCAGGACTCCTTTTGTCTTGTTGTCCTGCTTCGGAAAAGGCTTCTTGATATTCTTCCCTTGTGCACATCCATTGCATACGCCTTTATGATCACCTTTGAGTTCTGGTAAACCTGTGACCACCTTGCATATGTATGATAGTGCCTTGTAGTTGATGTGGGCTAGTCTTCTATGCCAAAGTTCACATGAGTTTTCAATGGCATGGGTCATAGCAGCCTTTGAGTGACCCTTTAGTTTATACAAGCCATTTTCTTCATTTCCAATAACGATTGCTTGATTTAAAGTTTCTCCCTTAACCCACATAATAACTTCTCCATCTATAAAGGAAACTCTAAAGCCTTTCTTCTCTAAAGCTGAAATGGAGAGTAGTTTCTTCTTCAATCCTAGTACATATAGTACGTCCTTCATTTTTTGGTGAATTCCATGAATTCAGTTTATGGTTTGATTCTCCCACTCCCTTGATGGGATACTGATAATCATCACCAAGAATCACTTTCTAAGAGAACTTCTTCTCTGAGATACAAGAGAGAATATTTCTTTGTCCCGTCATGTGCTTGGATGCACCACTATCAATGAGCCAAGAGTCCTCTCCAGGTGTTACGGATCCTGAGAGGAATGAAATCAACACATGGTATTTGATCTCTTCTCTCATCATCTTTGCGGGTGGCTCTTCGTCTTCGGCTACATGGGCATGAATCCTCTTTTTGTTTTCTCTTGTATTCTTCTCGTCTAGCTGAACAAAACTTCGCAATATGTCCCATCTTGTCACAATGATAGCATTGTACAAATGAGTAGTCTCTTTCCTTTCCTTGTCCTTTCTTCTTAATCTCCTTGGATAAGATTCTTTATGATTGAATTTATTTGATTTTTGAGGCTCTTTATGAGTCTCCTTTTGGAAGTAGGGTTTCTTCCTTCCTCCTTTGGTGTGAGTAGCTAGGGCTTGATCATCATCCCTTTCTAGTAACGCTTCCCGATTTGTTACTCTTGTTTCTTCTTGGATGCATTCTTCCCATAGGCTGTCGAACTTCAGTTTCTCCTTTCTGGCACATATTGTCTGGATGAAGGCATACCAAGGTCTTGTGAGACCATTTAGGGTCGTCATTATAAGTTCAACTTCATCTATGGTATCTCCAATAGCTTCTAGCTATTCTTTGAATTCTGAGATTCTGGAGAAATATTCCTAAATCATTTCTCCTTTCTGCATCCTTGTATTCTTCAGTTGGGTTATGAGACTCATCTTCCGGTTTATGTTCTTCCCTTCATATAATCTGGTCAAGGCATCAAATATTTCTTTTAGGGTCTTCTTGGATGACACATAAGGGATCATATGGTCTTTGATTGAATCTGCAATGATTCTTTTGGCCCTTATTGTGTCCTTTTGATGCTTTGCCTTTTCTGCAGCATCTTCAGGTTCCGGTAATTCTTCCTTGAAAAATATTGCTAGGTCATTCTCTTCAAGAATGAGGCCAATCCTATACTTCCAAGAACAAAAGTTTTCCACTCCTTCTAACTTGTCAATAAGCTTAATGCTTGCAGACATCTTTACTTGGAGCTAGGAAAATGACCGAAAAATGAAATTGCTCAAAATCAAAATTTGAACTTACCAGGAGATGCGATTGGCTGAGGCGAGTTGCCTGGTGTGTTTGGATCTGAGAAAATCCAACTCTTTCCCCTTCAAATATGAACTGTGGATTTATGGACTGGTGCTTCTGGTACCTTTGGTACTCTAGTACTTCTGGTACTTTTGGTACTTTGTGAAACTAGGGTTTCACTTTCTGGGAGATCCAGTCACTGAAAAGGTGCACTGATGATGCCAAATTGATCCTTAGGGGAGGGTGAAACTTTCTAGATAGTTTTAGGGCTAAAAATATTCACTTTTGAAAAACCCTAATTTGCAGGTACTACAACAGTGACGTTTTTCCTCTTGCAAAATATGTTTCCTTCAGCTTGGCTCTGATACCATGTTAATGTTTAATCCATTATTATAGATGTTTGCATTTCATTAGATAACAATATCATAATCCAAGATCACTGAGAAATACACAATCACAAGAGACACAACATTTATCCTAGGAAACCCTCCAGGGGAAGAAAACCCAGCAAAACCTCCTTAATATAGATAGCCAATAAAATGCCAAGAGATCTCCATGCTAAAACAAAAAATCCTCTCCCAAGATATGCACCACTCTCTCTCTCCTTTGCTGGTAACAGATCAGAACTTGTCTCTCAAACTGAGCAAGTGAGTTATTTCCAAATGAGGCACTAGCCTCCTTTATTTATACAAGTCTGGCACGTGTGAAGTGTCTCTTCACTGGCAAGGCCGACTTCTCCAACTGGGTGGGTAAACCCACCTTTATTATATTTCTGGGTCTTCTTATTAACTACTGGGGCCAACTTCTTATTCTTCCTATTATGATTTTCTATTGAACAATCCTCAAAAGGGGATTTGGTCCTATTACAATAATCGACATGATCAATCCACAATGGGGATTGATCCTATGAATAGTATATCAATAATAATAAGAATACTCTTTGCAATTACAATATTTCAACAATATCTTCCATAGAAACTATGGTATGGTTACATAGTTGTCTTGATGGATACTCTTGCTTATTGTATGGTGAATGCTTGAGGCATTCTTGGTATGGATGTTGTGATATGGTTATGTTGGTTGATTGATAGAGTGAGCAACACTCATATGGTTTAGTACTGATATGATTTCCATAGTATATTGGTTTCTTATACATGATTAAGTATCATTCATATTGTATAGTTGAGGAGCATGAGTAAGTTGTTGGAGAGTATGGATGTGTTGAGATTGGTTATGGTACAGATTGGACAATGAAAGACAAAAGTGAATTTGACTGAAGGCTGCAGAGGATCTAAGTTTTTCTTGGAGAGAAAACCCTAATTGTTCAGAACGAATACACAAGATGTAGTACAGACTGACCGCGTACATACGCGAGTTGTACTACTGGTAGGGCACGTACATACGCGTGTTTCACTACTGATAGGTCACACACCTGTTGACAGATTGGTATCTGTTGGGGATTGAATCCTCCTCTCAGTTGGTGCTGATTTGTGTAAGTTGAGTCTTGCATTACAGAGCTGGTGCTCTTGTGGAGTTGTACTCTATTAAATTGTTGTTGATAAACCAAGGATTGTAATCCATAATAAAAATAAAATTGTACATACATATTGTGTTCCTTGTGTTCCTTATGGTGATGACTTATTGATGATATATGTTGCAGATATATGTTCACATTTAATTGATTATAAATGACAGTAATTGGTGATTGCTAACTAAGGAGTTTTGTGAAGGGAAGTTTGAAAAAGATCCCTACACTGATTCACCCCCCCTCTCAGTGTGGTCGATGTGTCCAATATATATTACAAAAAATTAGAACATAGTAGTCGTGGGCTGAGTTGGTGGGCCCTCCCAACCGACATCACACTGCCTAGGAAACTACAAATCATAGATGGTTACCACCACAACCATTTCTCCAAAGATACCAACATATCATTGTATTTTAAAAAGTATCAGAAGTACATCAACAACTGCAGATATCAATACCCCATACTTCATAAATTGAAGCAATAAAAAACCCTCCTTGCTTACAACAATTACATTATATTTATACAGACTTCTTTAATCTCGATGTGTACACAGAGAACCTGGCTGGAGATTTTTCATAGCGATGATCTTGGACCCAATATCTTCAAAATATATGTGAGAGCATATTTATCAACCAAATATTTGATGTTTAAACCAAGACTCATCAAATCTGGGCATTACATTTAGTTTTTTTCCAAACCTAGGCACATCCTGAAATTTGTGCAAATGTCAGTTTGAAGAACCATTGATAACTCCCAACTTGTGCCTTTGTTTAGAAAACTAATCATGAGATGACCAAATTTCCATGCTAGGAACAAAATTCATGTTCCAGATTCTTCATATTCTTCTTTATTTGCACGAAAATTGAGGCCAAAATTGACTGTCTAGAACTTTTATTAATTTGGATGAATTATTCCCCTGAGCTGGAGGTCCACACATGTGACCTAGGTGGATTTTGAGACACATGTCTGCATGTTGATGTTGACACAGATAAAACCCACATTCCTAATTTTTCTTAGAAATGCGTGAATATTCCAAATAACAACAGGTACCAGAATGAGAGTGTTGAGCGAGAATGTTGAACTGTAGTAATGGTACAAGAATGTTGATCATGTTAGTACAAGAATCACACTTTGCAAACCATCACAAGTAAACCACAATATAATCATATTTTAATAACTAAAAACATAGAAAATACAATGTATTAACCACACTGGATATAATGACGAATGATGGCATTTAATTAGGGTGTATGGTTTGTATTGACAATGAAATGTAGGAAAAAGGTGTAATAATGAATGTTTTTGTGTAGCGGAAAACATGGCAAAAGTGGAGCTCAACAATCATACAACCTGAATTCAACTATTGTTTCAGTAAATTGTTTATTTCCATACAACCTATTTGGAGAATTTGTGTTCAGGTACATGTTTTGGATCTAAAATATTATTTCAAGTCTAAAATTTCATACAACAAGTGGAAAATTGTATGCTTGTTAGTATTTCCTTTGTTTTATCCTTATATATTTATTTGCTTACCAAAATGCATGCCACCAAATAAGGAAAACCTTGTAGTTGATGTTGTTGAACAGTCCAACTAGATCCCTGTCCTTGAGAGCTCATTCAACAACTGATCGTTGATGCTCAAAAAGCGCAAAATAGGGTACCTGCTTGCAAATGGTTGCAAACGCCTTATTATTTAATTATATTTAATAATATACTAATAGGTGGGACCCCTTGTGTGACTATGATGGAAAAGAGGCACTTAAATTTTTTTTATGCCTTGGTCGTGACACAAAATCTACAGTTTATTTTCTTGAAACTGTTGTCAAAATAACTCTTAAAGGATGAAATGGGAAAGGTGACAAAACAAGGAATAATATTTTCTTGATTATCTCTCGCGAAGTGTGATTATGTTTCTTTTAAATGGATGAAGGAATTACACTCCATTTTAATTTTGATATTGTATATGGTTTATAGTGTAGTTGGGTGATCACCTCAACCCTTGCTACAATTGTTGTGCACATTGGTTTAATTGCAAGATTGGTTGTATCCCTAGCAAGTTGTCAAATGTGAAATGGGAATAGTGGAAAGGGTTGGCGCATTGTCAAATTGGAACATATGGAAACTTTGGTATACTAAGTTGGCTACATTAATTGATTTGAATGCTAAAGGTCGATGAACTGTATAGTGGGCTTGGATCGTACTATCCATGAATGAAAATTTGAAGGGAGAAGTGACATGTAGTAAATGCACGTCACTCTAACTCACCTCGAACCTGCCACCCTAGTCATTTTGATTTTTTCTCTGTTGGTTGATGTTTCTCTGCTTTGCTCAGTCGTGGAGGAGGTATACAAGTTGGTATTTTCTCCTTAAGCAATATTTTACAAATGTATGGGGTTTTCTTTATTTTCCATCCATGAACATTCTCTCTTCTCTTTAAGTCAATAGTTGGCTCTTGTTTTCTCATGGACTATGTATTTCCAAAGCTGTTATAATGAATTTGGACTGTGTGTTGGTTGATTTTCAAGTTTTGGTTTCCCATGGTGGTTTTTTTGAGACCATTGGCATTAAACGATTCGTGGGGGTCTTTTGTTGGTGTAGCTAGTCACAATTTTTATTTGAAAAAAATGTGGTTGGGGATACTCACGGGCCTGCTTTCCCTCTGGTCCCTTGTTTTGGGTTTTCTTCCCTATTCGAAAATGGGTTCTCTCTGCCTCTTTCTTATGGGTTTTTGTGGAAACTCTGCCTGTATGTTAAGATTGTTGGTCTTCGTGGCTAATACGCCTGTGCCATAGTCCCGACTCTATGAGTATTAATGTGGAATATTGTGAGGGGAGTAAAATTTTCGTGCTCTTTTTTGGAAAAAACATCAAGTTGTTAGCCCGCTTTCTTCTTCCACCTACTTCCCACTGTTGTGTTGAACTCTATGCATTATCATGAAGATATTGCATACCAAGAATTTGATGAAAGCATTATTCGTGCTCTTTTGTTTGGGCACGGTTTTTGATTGGTCACTTGCTATGAAATTATATAGGAAGTGTTGGACTCACTTATTCGCTTGAAGTTACAGTCTTTCCATATGAAGTTTATCAGGTCGAAAAGAAATGTGTGAATTATTGTTATGATATAAACTTGCCATGTTTTATTGTAATTACAAAAAAGCACTTGTGTATAAGTTATATGATGCTCGAATGAAGTCTACGAACCAAAATGAAATAGGATGAGGAAGTTTGATGAATTGTGGTTCGATTAAAATTATGGTTATATACAGGGATTTGTTTTGGGGCACTTCACGGGACCCTGTGGGTTTTAAGAACTTTGTTGATGTTGACATTATGGGTTGTAGCATGTTCACTCCAAGATTGTCTATTGTATCGGTTGTAGTAATTATGATGATGTTCATTTTTCAATTCTGTTATGTACAGGCAGTATTATTATTATGGTTATTTTTATTTATGGGAAATTGGTTACTGTGTAATACAGTTTCAAAGGCAGGTGAGTAGTTTTGTGAAGAAAACACCAGTTTTGGGTTTTTTTTTGGAAACAGTGTATTGTTTAAAATTTAAATTTTTGAAAAGTAAGAAAGTTTGATTGCGAATTGATATTAGAGATGGCATGGTTGATGTATCGTTTGAACAATATCTATGAGATACCCTCTCCATTCTACCATTTTCGCTAAATACACCCCCTTCACAATCCCAATTTCAGTTATTCATCCCATGTTCTGTGATATTTATTTTGAAAAGGAGTCTATGTGGAAATGAAAGGAAGTTGATATGGGAAGGTTTGAGGACTGATGTTCTGGATTTGTTTATATATACAATTAATTGTTTTATTGATTTTTTGAACAATATTCATATATTAATTCACCTCCATGACATCATTTTTCGCTAAATACAAGCCCTCCATATTTCCCATGAACCCTATCAAGTGTTTGTTCATGTGGCAATTAATAAATGACATGTTATGGATGGATTGCATGTGTCTCGTAGTAAATTATAGAGCCAACTTTTGATTTATGTAAGTATAGTTTCATGTATGGTTTATTAATAACTTCATGATTGTCAAATTGTTGCTACAGGATGAGTTTTTTCAGTAGAGGCAACAATGGCTGAAATAACAGAGGTAGGGGTAACTGGCAGGGAGGCCATAGAAGGCCTTGGTTTTCTATACATTTCGATGTTGATCCACAAGAGTTGAACCAGTTGTTTCAAGCTAGGTTTTTTAATTTGGTTGGCCATGGTATCTTTCATCCTCAACTTGACAGACCCCCATTTCAGCCTCCTCGGAATTTTCCTGGCATTCTCGTTCCTTTGCATGTGTCATTACATCCCAAAGTCCCCGTTAATGACGGTTGGCAATAAATTTTCCACCAGCCTATCTCTCACCACCGTGTTTGGCCCATTTTGTCATTTCTTTTACCACCACCAATCAATCCTAATGCACAAGTTACCCACGTTGTTTCACTAGTGCAATCTTCACATGCTAACAAGAGATTGAAAATTGACATCCCACAACTTGTGCTAGATAAAGGAAAAGCAGCAGCCTCCCCCTCTAGTCCAGCCATTGAGTCCTCTAAGTATATGTCTTCACCCCTCCACTTAAAAGACAACTACTCACATGTAATCATCGTCATATAACCCCAAGGGTCTAATCAACTGCGGGCTACTTCAGAAAAGTTGAAGGGAGATAGTAGTGAGAAAAGGAAATATTCCTCATAAAACAACAAATATGATTTTTAAATGCTTCTTTTTATGATTTTTAGTGACGAGGACAATGTTTAATGGTTTTCAATATATTTTGGACAACAAGCCTTGTTTTTGGATATTTTGTGGATAATGTGGATATATTCTTTTTTGGGATATGATACACATTATTGTTGATATTTTATGTTCAGTTCAAATGATATCCACGGGAGCTACAAGGGTGTTATATGGTCTAAATGATTATTTTTTGTACTTTGTATTTGATTATTAACAAGAAGAAATGATGGGAGTCACAAGGGGTCCCGCCTATTTAGTTATTATTAATTAAGATCCTTATTTATATATTATTATTATGTATTTCTCCTGAACTAATTTGTTAAGTTAATTTGACTTAACTAAAGAAAGTAGTTGAACTACTTCAACTGATTGGGAAAGAATAAAATCTCAATTGGATGAAGAGAAAAGAGGAGAATAGAATGAGAAAGACAAGACTAAGGTTTTCTCTTTAGTTAAATGAGATAAGTTCAGTTTTCATTCATTTATGAGTTTACTTGAAAGCCTAATCCTCTTGTTGACAACATGGTCTTATTGTAGACAACAAGGTTCAAGATTGAATCATACTTTTTAGCCGCTTGTTTTAGAGGTGTTGATTCATCCTTGATAGTCTATGTATTCTTGTATGTTTGTGAATTAATTTTCATGGCTGATAGATAATATCTTGTAGAGTCAAAATGGCAGCAGTTTGTGGCAAGTTGATCCAGATCATTAATTTCAATTTTATTTTACTGTTGGAGTATTTTTGTATGGTGCTCATTGGAGATCTCTAAATCTAACTTTGGTCCATACCCTCACAGGGGTTTGTAAAGAGAAATACACTTTTGGTATCTCATAATGAAATAAAATCAGATTATTGTTCTATCGCATACATGTTTTTTCATGACTTGGTTTCTCTTTTCGCTTTTGGTCTCCATGTTTACTTTATTTTAAATCTGAATACATTATGTTAGCACTCTGTAATTTCTCAGACTGAGGATGAAGTTGACAGAGGTAACTACAAAACCAGTTTAGAATCCATGATCTATCCCTCCTAGACTCGGAGAGGGGTCTCTCTATAAGATTTAGCTTTGTTTGCTAGGAATTTTAGGCTAGTTATGATAGTACAAGGTTTGGTTTTTTTAATTGTTGGTTGGAACAAGGAATATGGGTCATTGGTAAAATGGAGTCACATATTTGGTTTGACCAAATACAAGGTTAATAGGCTAATATTGCAAGGCAGGGTAGGAAAATTCACTGGATCCTCAAATATTTAATGTATGGAAGAGATGGAAATAGGTCTAGAAATCCAATTAAAAACAAAGCAATTAAGAATTTTGTTTTCAATATTCAGTGGAAAACACATAAATTAATCCAAGCCAGAGACAGAGTGTACATTAAAACAAATTATGTTTCTTTATCTTCTCAGATTAATTCATAATGTAGAAATTTGGTGTGGTAGCAGAAAGAATAAATTTACAGGGAAAGGTACTTCACCAATGAAAATTGACACAAGAATCCTATAATGTTGCAGTGCATTACTAACATTTAATCAAAGGAGGCTATGTTAGATGATCTATAATATTGTTCTTATCCTATGAACAGGTCCCAACCGACCCTTCATACTTCAAAATGTGAAGTATTTATAAGTTTATTTACAAAGATCCTGTCATAAATGAGCATGATTTATTTTAGGAAAATTGTTATAGCAAGATTTGCCTTGCCATTGATATCTTGCACAGAGGAACTTTTTCCATTTCCCTCTATAGACTTATCATCCCTTTTTGATGAATCCAGAGCTAAAAATATACATTTTTCCACATATACACTCCCTATATGCTATGCAAGATGTGTATACATTGGTTGCTCCACTACAGCCCACGTACATCAGGATTTGTGCCAGAAAATACAAAATGAGGTTGAGTTTCCATGTCACAACAGAAGATCTCTGATCCTTGGCCTTCCATATACTAGAAAAATTATGAATCGGCCCTTCAGTTGCATTCTAAAGGCTATAAGAGCACAATTTTGAGCTATGGAAAAGAGGAGAAAGCATTCAACTTTGAGACCAAAGTTACTCTCGAGAAATTACTTCATATTGAGTCTGCATCCCTTTGTCCCTCAAGTCTGAACACAATGTTCAACCCCCAAGCTCTTTCCCTATTATTGAGAGGAACTCATTGCCTCTTTCCTATGAGCTTTCCTTTGGTGGAGGATTCAAGTGGTGGAGACCCAATTGGAAGGAACTTGGTTTATTGGTTTCTAACTGTGCCGACACGGAAGTCTGTAACGTTGTCACTTCTGCTGATCAATTATTAATAGAAATACTCCTTTCTCATCCTATCGATATCTTGCAAACATATGATTATTATCCATGGGCATGTTTGTATTGTTTATTAATGGATTATGTTATTTGATGTGCTAACCCCTTTTATATCATCACTATATGATTTATTTGCTTGTTTGTTGAGAACTTCTCGCAGGTATAAAGATTTGGGTCAAAGTGCTCAATAGTGGAACATCATCAAACATTGGATCGAGGTAGGCCTCTTTCTTATATTGCACATTAGTCTATACAGCATATGTTGGATTTGAGTTGATTTCTGTAGTCATACCTGTATGTTGTGGTTTACCCTTGGCCATAGAGAGTTTTTCCCTTGTAACAGAAATGGCAACTCCACTAATATTCCTTCTAAGGTTTGAAGTACTTTTTCTTCTTACATTGCTCTTTTTCCTTTGTGTTTCTTGTCGTATCACTGATTGACATATTTTGTTCACTCTGGGTCTGAGTTTTCATCCTTTTTCCCTTGCCTGGCATTGTTTTGAAGCATATACGCCCCTTTTTCCTTGACAGTCACGTATACACACTTGTTGTCTCACTGTAAGAAGCATATATATGCTATGTTCTCCTAAACAGTCACGTATAATACTTCCCCTTGCTTGTTTGCTTGGTTTAGTGACTGTTGGGTGGGATTTGAAGATTGTTGAGCCTTCTTAGGTCTCTATAGTGCCTATTGAGATTATCTAGGATGACAAGAAACCTATTCAGAGTTGAATTTTTGGGCAGAGTCTTTCTCTTTGTTTTCCATTTTTTATTTGTCCTCGTTCTCTGGGCTGTTTGGGTGGCTGCTTGGTATTCTGCTTGAGTTATTTCTTTTATACATAGTAGAATTTATATATCAGGTTGTACATCAGTCCATGCATTTTATTTTTAGTATATTGAAAATACAAAAAAATAGGCATTTTACATTGGTTTGCATTTTTGTCTTTGAATCTTTATCGTTATCTTAGCACCTTTAGTGAAAATTGGATTTTACTTCTGAATTGCAGAGTTGAAATTGAAGACTGCACTATTTTTTATTAGCATATCATTCATTGAAAAGTTAAAGATAGACTTTGCATTATATCCATATTTATTTTCTTGCAGAGTCATAACATCATGAGTTTCATTTCCATACCTTTTTGAGTAACCACGACCAATAAAATTTACGCTTTAAACTAAAATTGATTAGTCACGATTTTATTTTTTAGGGTGCACAAACTAGCCTAGGATTTAGTGCCTTGGAATAGGATTTTGTGAGTAAACTTCTCCAAGGAAATTAAATCAACATATGTGTCTGAGACGGGGAGTTGAGAAGTCCATTGTATAATTGGTAATATCAAGAGGCTCCACTCACACCGGAGTTAAACACGAGGTCGCGCGAAGTTAGTTGAAGGGATAACCCCTGGATACTCATCTAGCGCTAGAGATATTTATGTGGATTTATTCGTATTTGGGGATCTTCCTAGTACCCATACCTCTGTGAGAGGTAGTGCTTTCATGGTTTCGGGCTTTGCTACCCTGCCCATATGGTGATCTAGACTTATGGCTGCTCACTTGTGCATCGGTTATACAGTGGTTTATTAGTTTCTTGACTTAGGTATCTCATAGGTTACTTGCAGGGGTTATTCTACTTGTACCCTGAGTTAGATAGGGGTCGGACAACACACAACCTTTATGGAGGATTACCTCTCCAGGGGGATCTAACCGACTGGTTGTTAATCCTATGAGGGCCCTTATAACTGATTTTGTTACCTCCAAACTTTAGCAGGGAGTCTCAAGTCCCTCTTGGATGAGACATACCTTCTTTAGCGAGGGAGGCCACTTAGCCACTTTAGCACATTTGCATGCATATTGGTTGTTTGACTTTTGGTATGCTCTTTGACTACTAGTTGGCCTTAGGATATATTTTTTATTTTTTGGAGAGTCATAAGTCGTCGTGGAGTCAGACCAGCTTCTTCGCAGGTCCCATCGGTTGTTACAGTTACCACTAGTTTTCGAGTTCTTGCCTTCTAAAAGGCGTAGAGTTATCAGGAGTGGTACACACACATCCACTGTTCAAACTTGTGGTTCCACAAGGATGAGTACTAAGTCTAGTCTTCAGAACACTGGGAGTTCTTCAACTCCCAATCCCACTATAGTTAATGGCACCCCTTTGACACCTTCAACCGCTACAGTTGTAGTGTCAGAGGTTTATATCGGTAATATGGCTCGCCCTGTAGTTAATGCTTCATCTCTTACCTTAAACCCTTTCGGGGGTTTTGGTCTCTTGCTGAGTTACAATGTTCAAACCATCCCCATGGCTTCTATTCCATTTTCTTATGGTATGCCTAACTTCACTTCACATTTTTCAACTACCATCCCAGCTACTAGCCATAACGCTAGTTTTGGACTTGGGGGCACTACACCTCCTTACACTCCCTTCCTGTTTGGTGGCTCTCATATTCCCCAATTGAATCCTAATGTAGGAAGTTTCCATATTCTTAACCCTGGGTCTAATCCTTCTATGGTTGGATGGAACAACCCAACTGGTGGACAAGTTCCACCCTATATCCCTATCCCCTCGGTGTCGATTCCGACCAATACTTTTGGCATGATGAATCCACTTCAATCCTCAAGGTTCCCACCTAGAGAAGGTCAGTATTACACTTTTGGCACTCCCCAACCTGGATATAATCCATTTGGGGGCAATTTCAACAACCCTCAACTTGGATCTAATCCAACTAGGGGCAATTTTCATAATCCTTATCAGAACATTCCTGTTGGAATGATGCCCAATCCATATTTTATGAATCATCCCAGAGGTGGGCCTTATAATTTCAGACAAGGTTTTGGTTCTTACCAAAACCATGGATGGAATGCAGCTCCTAATGCACAATCTTTCGCAGGAGGATGGGGTCAGATGTCGAAACCCCGTCTCCCCTTTCTGGCCACGCTTAATCTGCCAGATTTGTCTAAATTAATGAATGACCTGGTGAGTCATGATCCCACATTTCCCCCAATCCCTACCAAACTTTTGTCATACATTCCAAAGTTTGAAGGTAAGAATGGCAAGGACCTTAGTGATCACGTCACTACTCTTTACCTTTTGTGCCCATCAAGTTCTTTGAGTCATGATTCTATTAGATTACGATTGTTTCAGCGCAATCTCATTGGAGTTGTGTCACAATGGTACATTGAGCTACCTAGGGGGACATGTGGGTCATTTCATCAGTTGTTTCTAGCCTTTCTCAACCACTTCCAACTACCCATCCATTACGATGTTGGCCTTGAAATTTTGTCGACTTTATGCCAGGGTACCGACACTCACATCTCGGACAATATCCAAGAATGGCGTAGACAAAGGCAGTTGATTAAGACTCCTATACCCCCGACCTTTCTTCCAGAATGGTTCCTAAAGTATTTTCATGGTCCTATCTCAAAGGACATTGCTACTTCCAGGGTCTTCAATGAGGAAGAAGCTATTTTTAGAGCCCATCAACTCGATCTGATATATGCTCAGTCTGGGATGTTATACCACCTTCTTCCTGATGCACCACGGCCAAATCACGATCCTAGACAGAATCCTAGACCTCATGTCGATGGAATTGTAGGGTCCACCAATGTAAAATCCATAGACTCAGCAACGAAGTTTGTCGGAGGACCAACTTCATCTGGATCCTCCAAACCCATCCAATCGGCAGATGTACATTCCATGCAATCATCGAAGAACACAAATGGTGACCAGCAACTAGATGGGAACAAAAGGAAAGTTCAAAATAATCGTAAGGGTGGGAAGAATAATAAAAAAACCAAGGACAAAGATAATAATGGGAAACAGAATGATAATGCTAGAGAGGGAAAGAAAGAGAAGCGTAAGGTGAAGTTTCCTTGTAAACTTTGTACCGATGACCACCTTACACACTTATGCCCCAAACTTGCGGAGGTTGTGAGGCTTTTAAATCTACTTCCTGTTGTGCTGACAAATCCATTCCCACACAACCAGCACTTAGCCTCGAGTTCTTCGAGTGCCAGAAATGCACCTGGTGGAAGTCAAAACCCACCACCGCAAGATGGCGACCGTTTTTGTATCAATATCGTCGATGTAGAAATTGATATAGCCACCCACTCTTGAGATTACAGCTCTTCAAAAGCTAGTACTAGCCTAGAAGCTCCTCCTCCACCCCCAGAGATGAACTTACAGATTGAGAAACTAGAGCCACCGCCTCGTATTTCGAAAGGATTACTCAAGCGCTCTACCCACAACCCTAATCTTAGAGTCACCCAGAACTACTCCATCGTGGAGGATCTGGGCCAAACCCCTTGTGCGATGTCAGCTTTGGAGGTACTCCAAATGTGTCCATCATAGAGGAATGCCTTACTCTCTGCCTTAGAAGCTCTAGAACCTAGTGGCTCAAAAGTTATCAAGTTTGATGTCATGGACATGAAGCCTCGCTTACCCTACCATGTGGCTTTCCAAATCCATGTGGAGTATTCTAAGTATACTATCAAATGAGAGGTTGTTGGTGAAGGTGTTGCCACTTGCGTGATGTCCTTGGTCTATTGGAAAGCTATCAGTTATGCAACCCTTTCCAAGTCATCGAACATGTTGACTGCTGTTAAGAACCAAACATCAATATAGCATAGAAAAACCTCAGGAAAAGTACTCAACGCCTTGAAAAAGAGATAATTTTAGATAATAAGCCTCTTCGAGGGGGCAACCTCCTTTTACCCCACTTAAATGTTCAAGTAAAAGATGATTCAAAATGAAAATGTATCCTTGGTATATATAGGAGACTAGGAGGAATAATTACAAATAATGGCCTAAAGCCGACATAATTAAAATAACATTACTAATCTAAATTACAACTAATGGCCTAAAGCCGACATAAATAAAATAGCATTACTAATCTAATATGC
>ML809331.1:40176-79000 GCA_009831015.1 Picea engelmannii
TCAATTAAGAAATTTTGCAAGAAAAACACTTACATATCATGATGAAAAAGCATGTGCCAACCCTAGTTGTAAACCTTCCTTCAAGAGAAATGCCAAATATGCCAAGAAAATCCTTCCATCAACAAGTGTGCCTCACTTTAAAATACCAAATACCCAATAAGGGTGCAAAAATCAGACCTCACAAGAGAGTGAGTTGTGTGTTATTTCCAAATGAGGGAAAAACATCCTCAATATATAGCGTATCATGACCTATAATTAAAAATTAGGTCATTAAAAATAGCCGACAAGGCTACAAACCAAAAAGCATACTGTTTTCACATTAAATGTTTTCTAAAACCCTAAATGAGCAAAAGATGAGATGTCAAGCCCTCCTGAGGGAGATGTTAGGCCCTTTTTGGGCTAGTGCAGCATCCAGAAGTCAGACATTATCCCTCCTTGGGATTCTCCAAGCTACCACACGTGCCAACTCTCCTGTCAAACTTCCACATGCTCAAGATGACGTCAGTGGCTCCTGGGTGACGTCCTGGCCATCAAAGGGAAAATGTTCCATCTGAAATGGGTCAACCTCCCTGGGATGGGCTCAGCCAAAGTGTCTTGGATGGAACATCCTTCTTATTCTCATGTGAAAAGGCTCCACCAATCATTTTCCTGTCTCTGCCCCTGGTGGGGTCCCATCAACAATTTGATGGGCTCTTCAACCCCATGGAGGTCTGAACTAATCATCTCCCCATGTGTACTGGTCCAACTGGTACCTGTCTGTCGGGCATGTTCCTGCACATCAAAAACTTCGTCCTTCATGGGCTCATTAGTCATAGGGATGATAGCAATGTCAATCACATTTCATCATTAATGTTATCAAACATATGCATAAAATCCCTGAGATATCATTCAATAGCTCAAATATATTACAAAGACCTACAATACAAAGCCGAAGAAAAAGACAAAACACCCTATTGGGCTAGTATCCATAAGAAAAGGAAAGTCTCCAGGCAGTATCATCCAAGCCATGTAAAACGAGGTGATGTGGTCAAGGGATGTCCATACATACGGGTAGAGTGAAAAACAAGGATGGATGATATCACGTGTGGCTTCCTTTGTAGAAGGCGAGCTGTACCAGTCATGGATGCAATTCTTTCCAAGCCCTTTATTGCTTTATTCTTTCTTTTATTGCTTTTTCTTTTTTTAATTTCAAGGTTTAACTAGAGGACACTGCCTTGGCGTGGTGACTAGAGGTGACAGTGTTACCCAAAAACACTTTCACAGAGATGATAAGGCTGGATCGTGATGAGACCCCCTTTCCCTTGGCCATGCAACCAAAGTTCACTACCCTAGCGTGGTAACCAGATAGTGGAAATGTCATTATGTTAGGTACCCATGAACATAATAGGCTGGCTCGTGATGAGACCCCCTATTCTCTTGGCTAGGTCTTGTTTTTATTTTACTCTGGGTCCCTCTTGTTTCTTGCTGAGAGGCATTTTATTGCCTCCTCGGGGATCCCTGGGCGAGGCATCGTTAGGTTTCATTTTTATGGCTTTTATCTTTTACCAGCTGCTTTTACCTTCTGGGCCTTTAGCCCCTTCTTGCCATGAGATAAGATGCAACCCCACAAACAGATCATCCTGATGTCTGGACTAGGGGAATGGGACAGATGAGTGGGAGATAATATGTAAAAGTGATGATATGATGGGAGAGGACGATGGCTATTCATAAAGCCCCCTAGTGGCAAACCAAAACCTATGGGTACAGGCTTGCTAGGACACCCTGTCAATCCCCCCAACCATGGTCAAGTGGGTCAATGTAAGATCCAAGCAGTCGTAAGAAATCAAAGGAATTTGATGCATATATCTAAAGGTTATAACAATAAAAAATGACACATACCATGATACCTTGACCAATTACCTCATGGAGCAAGAGTCTTCTCCGATACAAGACCAGGCCGATGGTGATGGATGTTGTTGTTGTTGACAAGACAAGTCCTTATGAAAGAAGAGAAGGATGGGCCCTCTAGGGCTATGCTCAAGTCAATCCTGCTCTTGGTACTCCATGTCTAGGCCCTGTGGGCCTTGAGACATGATCTCCTAGTTATCCCTAGAAATCAGGGATAACATCTGGCTCCAACTCGGGGACATGTGCTCACCGTAGAGCGCATGAGAACCTCAGCATATCTGGCATAACCTGTAGACCTGGTCAACTCGAAAAGGGCATCAGTAACAAAGGTGGGGTGGCATTTCCACCATGCAATAGATATATGTGTATAACTGAAATAAAACAATCAATATGCAAGTGAGGAAGCAAACTATCATGAAATGAAAATGGTATAATACACGGAAAGTGCCTACCTACCTATACTCACCTGTGGAGTCAGGTCCCACCACCTTGGTGGGGTTTGAGGAGGTGCCTTTTGATGGATAATGGGTGCCTTATTCCTTCCAAAGTGGACAAGTAGTATGAGTTATCAACTGATTCCATTCCAACTTTGAAGGGTCCGAGCCATGACTGTGTGCTTCCTTTCACATTAGTTGGCTCTACTTTCTAGGTATCCCACATCCATACCATATATTCCTACTTATACTTTATAACTTTGTATTTGGTCGTTCCCTGAACAACCCTAGTGTATTGGACTAAGGGAGGTGGGTGGGCTTCTGCTGCAAAGACTTCTTGTTGAGATGGGCAGATTTGTACATCATCCTCATTTTTCTTTAATATTTTCACCATCCCAAATTCTTTGTTCTTGAATTCATCTAGGAGTTGTTGGTATTTGTTATTGAACTAATCGGTAGGTGCAGACACTAACATATCTCCCTAGATCCACCTGGATCTAGAACAAAACTGGACAGGACATGACTCTTTCCCTAAGTTTTGACCATTGAATTAGCTAGTAGGACGGAACAAGTAACATACCTTTGTATCGCTTCCTAGGGTCTTTGTTGCTCTCGCTTCGCTCCGGTTCTCTTGTGAGGTCAAGACCAAGACAACACAAACCAACCAAAGTGAAGATAGCAAAATATATTCAACTGTCAACTTATGTGTATGATCAATGAATTACACAATAAAGTGAGAATAGCTTTATGGGAAAGGGACATGCCACTGTATCATATTAATTGAAAGTAAAGATTACAACTTGATCGCCTTGATGTCGCAAGCTTCCTTTTGATGGCTCTTGGCTCCAACACACACACTTACTCAATCCTTGTATGAAGAAGATCAAATCCTCTTGATAGACTTGCTAGAGTCTCCAAGCTCCTGTTCAAGCCAAGTCCTTCACACAATTCTTTCACCAATTCTCCAATGAATCTTGCTTAACCTTTTCCATGAGAATTACATCAATATATAGGAGATAATGAGATGGTTACTTAGATAGGAATGATCCCACAATATCAGGGAATCCAGTACAAGGATAACCATTTGAATGCCAACCCATTCTTCTAGAAGATTCCCTTCTAGAACCATCGAGAATTCATTTTTTTCCATGCTTTAGAGAAGGTTCACACCCTAGCTATGTTACATAGTGTGAGAAGTTCATACCCCAGCTTAAGGAAGCCTGCGAGAATAGGTCATTCTTGCACCCTGGAATACTAGCAACCTGCGAACTCTCTTCAAAAATGAGTTTTCTGGGAAGAGATGAATATCATTTTTCTTAGGAGAAAGTTCTTATGAGGAGCCTGAGTACACCATCATCAATACACCATCATGATGACCAAAATCATGGGTAATAGAATGCCCCCCAAAGTATGAGGTCAGAACTAGTGATAGTCGAAAGACTTTGTAAACTGCATGTGTGTGTCAGAAACCAGGAGCGCACCTAATCGAAAACCTGCGAACACCCAAGCATCTGCAGAATATCATATATATCAATTCTGAGGTAGGAATTCCCATACTCAGATCATAGATGGATGAAAATTGTAGACATGGGTCATGGCCACCAATCATACACTGTGGATCCATGCCGTCAAAATATAGCATAGCCACCAGGAATACACTGTGGATCTATGCGAGAGATTTCAAATTAAGATGACATAGCCATGAGACATACACAGTGGATCTATGTGTCGCAAATTATACATACTCCATTGCAACCTGGACAAAGAGATGATATCCAGGGTCTTCAATCTCGTCGCCCAAAAGTACGAATCTAACCATGTGATTACATGTGTTGAAGTCGAACATGGTAGAAACCAATTGATTATCGGTCATTGATGAAACCATTAACAAGTGCGAGGGAAATCACCATTAATGTCAATGACTCCCAAGGTAATCTAGTACAATCCATCGAGTGTGAATGAGTGAGTTGAAGTCGAACATTCGAGGGAATCTTTCGATCAGGGGTCAATGATGTAAACCCACTGTCGAAAGCGAGGAAACCTGCCATTGAGGCATGCAAGTTCCAAGGTACCAAATAATTTCTAAGTCTTGATTCCGGATAATGAGCTTAAGTCGATGGAACAAAACTCATCACAGGAGGGCCTTGATGTATCCCCCATCAATGACATGAAATGAGTAACAGATTTTGAAGGTGAAATAGAGTATGATGTAAGTTGGACTGGACACAGGGAAGGTCGACATGGAGAGAATGGAAAACTACAGATGGCCGTCTCAATAAAGGTTTCAGATGGAATTCTCTTGAACATATGAACGACACGACCAATGATTTGGCAGCATTGACTCAGAGATGACACAGGGTATGACCTTGTAGCAAATCGAATGAGAGACAAATGGATTTCCCAAACCGGCTTCAAATATAATGAATAGGGGGTGTTATGTTCAAGAGCGACACTTACTGCCAATCAATATGAAGATGAAAACATATCCCTTTCCCAAATTTCCCCCCACCATTTTTGGCAAGTACCTCTTTATTTTTACGCAAGCTTGAGGAGGATAACATATGCTTGTTGATATAAGCTTATCCTTTAGATAAGTCCTTCAGAGTATGTTTAACGAATCCTAGGAAGGAGTGGTTCGATCCCATTACGGGTCTGTCAATGTTTGTTTAACGAGTCCAAAGATAGAAAACTCGAAGGTTTTTCATGATTATAGAGTCTGAAAAAACACTTAAAAGAGAACTCTCTCAGTTCCTTTTTTGTAAAATAGTCTAATGGGACCGAAAAAGAGATAAATTATCGCCCACCAGATGCTTTCTTCAAATACTTTATCGAGCGTGAAAATAGCAAGGTCGCTCAGCTATCTTTTCATATTTAGAGAGTCTAAAAAGAGCTTAAAGAGGACTCCAAGGGGGTTCATTTTTCGTATAACCTTGTTGAGCCAGAAAAAGTGATAAAAGTATGCTCGATCGCGTTCTCATGTATTTTCGAGCATGAGAACGGACAAAGACCAAGCTCGAGGTTTTGTGCAAAAAACCATGAAAAACAATCAAAACATGCGATGAAAAAGAAAAAATATGTCTGCATCCCTGTATATGAACATCGAAGTCGTTACGCCTGCAGAAGTTACACTCAAAAGGGAATTAGGGTTTAGGTTTTAATAAATAAATAATTATAAAAACTCAATAATATGGTAAAAGTAAATATAAAGAAGTAAAACTCTTTTTACTATATCATTTTCAATTTTCCACTATTTGAGCCCAAAAACCCCTCTTTTACCCTCGAAATTCGACGTCAGATTGCGGGAGTTACGAGCATCCATTCGATGAGCCATCAACGACAGTGAGGTAGGCTCTTTGTCCTCTACTCTTTCATGGTTTAAATTTTCATTTTCATTGGTTAAACACATTTTTTGAGTTGGTTTTGTGAGCCATACTTGCGCTCAGCCATTCTCGCAGGTGGGCTACATGGGACCTGCGAGAATGGGTCATTCTCGCAGGTGATCCCACAACATCCTGCAAGGTTCTCGCACTGTGCCTAAAGGGCACCTGCGAGAACCGCAAAGCATAATTGTTTTTGAAGTTTTGCTCAATGAAAGAAAACCAAATTATGAATAGAGTTATTAATCTTCCTTTTGTGCTTCTTATGCAGGTAATTGGCCATCAAAATGGTTTTGGAATGGCGCGAAAGGGAGAACGAAGAAGATAATTCCATTGCCGGAAATCATCTGCCCACTATTGTCACTTTGAGAAATTGTGGCCTTCTGAAGTACTTTCGTATCCCATGCATGAGGGCCCAAGTCAGGTACCTCGTGCATATGTGGGATCCCGATCAACAGGTATTTCATGTAGGGGTCCACACACTGTCCTTATATATTGAGGACATTTACTTCTTGAATGGATTGTCACGGTGTGGGTACCACGTGAGCCTGACTGGTAGTAGAGGTGGTGGGCTGCCCATGAGTGAGTACTGTCGCTTACACTGTGTTCCCGAGGTAGAGAGGAAGAAAGGGAAAGTAGCTATTTGGGGAGTACGAGATTTGACCCTCCGTACTATCTTATTCACCATTGCACGTATGGTTGGCAGCTCTGCTCCTCACATGGCACTCCAGAGTTACTTTCAGTATGCTATAGAGTGTACTGAACCTTGGGTTTTTAACTGGGCAGATGTTTTTCTTCGTAGTATGAAAAGATAGTTGACCAAATGCAGACGAGGCGACCTGAAGCAATTTGAGTATAGATCTTTGTTATTGTCCTTCTTTATCAAGAGGGTTCCATTACTGAGACTGCAGGTGGAGTGGAATTTACCGGCTCCCAGGGATCCAAGAATGATGAGATGGTGTTAGCTCATGGCCCGACACGTAGCTGGACCAATTATCAAGTATGATGATACCTTCTTTGACTAGCTTCAACCATAGATGTTGATGGTTGACGATTATGCTTATGTCAGGTTGGATTTCCGAGGAGATCTGGACTTAGTCCTGCCGGAGGATGCTCAGTGGGGGGAACTTGGTAAGAAGTACACAATTTTTTCCTTTTTAAATGTTTTTGTTAATTTTATCATATTCAAATGTTTTTTATATGTTTTTCCAAAGACTAAATACAAAATTTGTTGTTGATGACACAAATGTGGGACCTTACCGACCTCCTGGTACTTCTCCCATTCAACAGTGAGGAGAGGTAGCGCCAGTGCCACAATAGGAAGCCGTGGATTATCAAGTAGTGGAACAAAACCTAGAGGGTTTGACAACAGATATTCCAGACATGCCTCTTGGAGAGGTTCCACGATGCGATCAACGTCATACAGTGGGAGTGTCAGAGTCCATGAGTCGACTTCTTCGTAGAGTTGCCCGGGAAGTCGTGTGTTACCGTGAACATCATCCATGACGTCACTTTGTAGAAGCTATGAGCTTCAGATTTTGACATTTTGGTCTTTGAACAAATTTTTTTGTAAAAAAAACTCTTTTGATCGTTATATATATATACGGCTTCTACCGGTTTATCTTGTGTTGTGAAAATTGATGTGATTGATTTATAAATGATCCAAATGTCTGTCTAATACATAGTTATCCAATGCATCAGTTAATGTATTTAGACATCTAGGAATATGTTGATATTCAATATAATCAAAATAACGTTCCAAGAGGCGAATTCACAAATACACCTGTAACAAAGTAGGACTTCGAATAGTATAGACATTAATTAACTATAGTACTACAAGCTACGAATCGAGTCGCACAACCAAACAACGGATTCCGAGCGAGATAGCATCAGTCAACAATTCGATAAGAACGCTATAATTTGCAATATTGTTGGTCGCACGACCAAGACACACACCTCGTAAGGAGACAAGTTCGTTTGTAGGGGTGTAAATTCCCCATTCAGCGGAAGCAAGGTTCTGAGTACTACGACTAGCGCCATCAGCGAAGCCAATATAGGGTAGGAAAGATTTTGACATCTGGAAATCAAACACAACGGCTAGCGCCATCAGCGAAGCCGATATAGGGTAGCGAAGACTCTGACATATGGAAATCAAACACAACGTCACATAAGGGCAGAGACCAGATAACGACAAAAACAAGCTACAGTAACACACAAGAAGTATGATACAATAAAAAATACAAGTACTAACTAACTCAAAGGGATACCATCGTAATCTACTAACTCATAAGCTCCTTTTTCCAAAACTTGTCGAACGATATAAGGACCTCTCCACATGGCTTCGAATTTTCCAACTCCTAGCATATCGCGATCTTGATCATAAAGGAGAACAAGATCTCCTTCGGAGAAAGCGCAAGACTTGACATGTTTGTCATATTGGGCCTTGAGATGTTTCTTCTGAGCTTCTATAACTAGGGTAGCATCGCGTCGAGTTTCATCTAATCGCATAAGATACAATAGACATTCTTCCTCAGCAGAAGTGTTTGGTAGGAGTTCAACAGCTAGTTTTAAAGAGGGTATCTCGCATTCAATCGGGAGAATAGCTTCCAAACCATAGACTAACCGGAAAGGTGTAAACCCAGTAGCAGATTTGACGGATGTCCGATAAGCCCACAATGCTAAAAAAAACATTGTGTGCCAACTTGTTTTTTGAATCTCTATCATTCGTCGGAGCATAGTTATGAGAACTTTGTTAATTGCTTTGACCTAACCGTTGGCTTGTGGGTAATAGGGCGTTGAGTTTTCATGGCGAAGACCCAAATTTTCAGTAAGTTCGGACATCATGAAGTTTCTGAAGTGGTTACCGTGATCAGTGACGATAGCTTGGGGAACACCAAAACGAGCTATGACGTGATTCAAAATGAATAATGTTGCGGTCTTTCCAGTGTTGTCAAATGTCGGCATTGCCTCGGCCCATTTTGTAAAGTAATCGACGGCTACAATGATGTAACCATGCCCCCCGACCGAGTGAGGGTGACATGTCATGAAATCGATGCCCCATTTCGCAAAGGGACCAACGGAGACCATAGGGTGAAGACGATCAGGACGTGACCATATCTTCAGATTATAGGTCTGGCAAGCATGGCATTTTTGAATGACAATTATGCAGTCGTTAAATAAAGAAGCCCAAAAATACTCGACTCATAAGATCTTCTGGGCAGTAACATACCCAGACATATGACCACCACAGGCTCCAGAATGGTAGTCATTCAGAGCTTTCTTGGCTTCATTGAACATTAGGCAACGTAGAAAAACAGAGTCAATCCCCCGACGATAAAGAGTATCCCTGAGGATAATATATTGACGAGCTTGATAGCGTATGCGACGTCGGTCAGTACCAGACAAAGTTGGCCGGAAATTCTGGGTTTGGAGATATATAATGATATCACCATACCAAAGATCATCAGTGCTGATAAGGAAAAGAGATTCATTAGGTAATGAATCAGCTGCTACTGTTTCCATTTCAGAATGGGAAAAGTCACAGATCAACTTAGCAAAAACTAAGGACTTCTTAGACTTGGTGCGTTTGAATTTCAAGTCAAACTCCTGGAGAATCACAATCCATTTGGAGTATTTTCCCCCTAGAAATTGATGGGTAAGAATGTGTTGCATAGGGTTGTAGTGAGAAATCACTGTAGTCTTGCGCGAGAGGATATAGTGCCAGAAGCGTTGGACGGCTTGGACAGCAGTGAAGGCTAATTTTTCAACATGTAAATACTTGATTTCGGTAGGCGTTAGACTTCGAATTAAGTAGTAAATCACATGTTCGTCATTAGCATCATCCTCTTGGATGAGAACCATACCAATGGTGTAATCTGAGGCAGCAAGGTAGAGGAAATAATTGCGACTGTAATCGAGGGAAAAGAGAAGCGGAGCACGCATTAGGGACAATTTCAACGCTTAAAAAACATCGTTGTCAATGGTATCCCAGACGAAATCAAACCCATTTTTAAGTAAACGCATAAATCCATGAGTTATCTCGGCGTAATTCGGGATAAAACGACGAAAAAAGTTTGCTTTCCTTTGCAAACTTTGCAACTAGCGAAGTGTAGAAGGAGGAGGGAGATTAAGGATCGCCTCAACCTTTAAAGGATCCACTCGGATCACTTGATGTGAAACGATAAAACCTAGAAGGCAGCTGGATTCCATGTAGAAAACGCACTTATGAGGATTCAAACGTATACGATAGAACCGACAACGAACGAAAATGGCTCGGAGGTGGGTTGGGTGATCGACTCGGTGCATTGAGTGAGCGGGTAAATCGTCCAAATACGGTTGAACGATGTGCTTGATATCATGGAAAGCATAAGACATAACACGTTGAAAAGTGGCGCCAGTGTTCTTGAGACCGAAAGGAATTTTCCGATAGGCAAAAGTACCCTGAGGACAAATAAAAGAGGTCTTATGTTGATCCTCGGGAACAATGTTGATTTGATTATACCCGGAGAAACCATCCATGAGAGAGAAGATTTCACTTCCGGTGCAATCATCGACAATCTGATCGACGAAGGGGGTAGGAAAGTTTTCTTTGGGGCAAGCTTTATTGATACACCTATAATCGACGCATACACGAATGGTGCCTTGTTTCTTCTCAATTGGGGCAATATTGGAAACCCAGTCTGTGAGATCCACCGGATAAATAAAGCCGACTTTCAGAAGTTTCTCGACTTCGAGCTTGATAGTAGCCGCTTTACGTGGGTGAACTGGACGAAGGCGTTGCCGGATGGGTTTAGCGTCAGGGTATGTCTTTATCTCATGTATCACAATCTCAAGGTCGATACCCAACATTTCTTTGTAGCTCTAGGCGAAGATGTCGCAAAACTCTTTGAAAAGGGATGTATAGGTGACGACTTCGTCAGAAGAACACGAAGCTCCAATATGGACATTTTCGATAATCCCAGGTTTGACGGATATGTCAAGGGGAATAGTGGGCGAGATATTGATTAAGTTCCCTTCAGAAAACACATCGTGTGCGGATGCGGGAACGGTGGAAATGACAACAACGGTCGACGGGGTCGAGATCCGTTGATAGTTATCAATGGTATGTTGCTCCAGAAAGAGGATGGAACGATAATGCCCATTGTCCCAAGGGGTGTCCTCCATGACAGACATGATCATCTCGTCTGTGGGAAAAATGACACGAAAAGGATCGGGAGACAACTCACCAAGAGAGGGGGTAGAAGGTGTTCCCGATTGAATGGTCTGATAGGTGGATTCAACCAGATTTAATGGCATTGCATCGCAGAAACGAAGATGATCTCCAGGGTCAGGTACTATCCAGGGGTCGTGAGACGCAGGAAGTTTGTGAGGCAAGGTGGAGATCATGTTTATGGAAGCAACAGACGAGTGTGGAACATCGTGCGGTGGAATGAGGAAAGTACCCATTAACGAAGAGTCTTTTAAAAGGCCTACACTGACGTTCTCATAACCCAGTGGGGTTTTAGCGATGAACAGGACGTTGCCAGTACGGGTATCCGAATTAAAGAAGGCTAGTTGGTCGACGGTAACGAACTTACCTTGATGTGGGAAATGTACCAAATGGAAAAGGGTCGACACAACTGTGTGCATGGAATCGATCCAGTTGCGACCAAGCAGAAGATTGTAATCAAGGGGAGCGTGAAAGACTTCCACTTCGACTTGGACCGTTTTTCCTTCTAACGTGATGGGCAACGAAGGAAGGACACCGTAGGGATTAAAACCAGAGCCATTGAAGGCTTTAAGAGTGTTATGGGATTCATTCAAAGAAGGAGAGCCAATAGCTTTCCAACAAGCAAGAGACATAACACATGTCGAGGCACCCTCATCGATAACGGTTCGGAAAATGTTTTTTTCAGAGACAATCACTTGGATTTGGAACGCGAGTTGAGGGGGTAACCCTGGAATGTGATCCTCCAAGTAAAAAATTATTAAATTTTTATCCGTCGGATCGATTCCACCAATAGCCTTCAACAATGCCTTTCGTTGTGCGGGACAAGTTTGAAGGACTTCAAGGGCTGACATCGCATAAGGTGCTTGGGCTAGATCTTCAACAATGTTGTAGTTCTGGGCATCACAAGCATGAGGATTGAAAGACGATTTCTGAACGACGCCCTTTGGGGGGGGTCGCAGAACTGTGTCAAGGCTCGATCCTTCGAGATGAAGAGGACCATTGGTAGGTGGAGTCGCAGGAGAGAGTTGTACCGAGGAAGGCGGTAGATCTTCAACCTTCTCTTTAGAGGGAGAATAATCTTTGGCTCGAGTAGTGAGTGCAACGCCGCTCTGCTTTGAATCGCCAATACACATCAAAACATAGAATGTAGTAGAAGATGAGGGTTGGTCATGAATGACCAACTGAGCCTGTTGTTGAGATGGGAAGGGTTGGGACAAAACGACCGGTGCAGGTGGTTTTGGAGCTCCTTGAAGGGACCTCGGCGCGTCGTGGACAATCCTTCGTGTAGTGATCATCACCATAGATAAGACAAGGGTATCGAGGTTTGCACTTATCTCGATCTTCAACAGGTGTAGTTTTGGTTCGCTCTGCTTGAGGAATATTTTTTTCCTCCTTATTCTTACCTCTCCCCTTTTTAGATTTGTTTTTATAGGCTGGGGTAGATTGGACTGCATTTACCTCAGAAGTCTTACCGGTGGGAGGGGCAGGAGATAGAGCATTTTGAACATTAGAAGAAGAAGGTTTGGGGTTTGTGCTTGAGGCGGAATGTGGTTGGGCCTGGAAAGTGCCAATCACACCATCAACTACATGCGAGGTAGTTGGAGTAGTTGAAGTTGTGGAAGTGGAAGGACGAGGTAAGTCAGGTAGTAAATCGTAAAGGGTACCCGTTTGCGAGTAAACGAGGTCAAGATATTGAGCACGACTTATGGCCTGTTCTTCCGTGACTACTCCACCCATGGTGATGTCATGACCGATGTCGTTCACAAACGATTTGGTGAACCATTCTGCCAGCAACTGATCGAGGAGTTTGAATTTAATAAGACGTTTTCACCGTCGCCACTCATGAATGTGATCGGATATATGAGTGGCCTTGTTCTATTTGAAAGAAGTCAAAATCTCAGTCCCCGTGTCATAACGAATCGGTAACTGGTAGTGTGTGAGGAAATCCATAGCTAGGGTGTTAAAGTCAGAGAAGAAACCTCATGGCAATTCGATATACCACTTCGCAGCAGAACCTGTGAGGTTTCGTTGAAAAAGACGTAAACGAATAGAATCATCCATCAACGAGTTGGATGAACACCATAGGTGAAAAGTCATAACGTGATTTTTTGGGTCTTCTCCCGCTTTCCCGTCGAATTTAGGAATGTCCGATGGTAGCTTGGATGGGATAGCAGGCCATTGGGGAGAGTGACGAATCGGATCATTTAAAATCCTTGACAAGTCTGGAAGATCCAAAGTGGCTATGAAGGGTAACTGTCGATTCACCTGCGGGTACTGGTGGTTTTGGGGAGGAAGCCCGATCGACAAACCAGTAGGACCATAAGCAGTCTGCATATAATGTGAAGACCCAGGCAGATTCGGGGGTGGTTGAAGAGGATAGTAGCTCATAGGATTGTACACTGGAACAGGGACTTGAGTTTGAGCATTCGCCCCCCAAATGGGATTGAACGAACCTGAATATGGTTGGCCCATACTAGGGGGTATTATGGACGCAGCTAGAAATTGCTGCCCCCCAGTCGATTGAGAAGGATGTTGTATCAACTGATTCCAATACTGGGCCAAGGAGGGAGGTATGTTTTGCCCATAAGGTGGGTTCGATCCTCCCATTGAAGGTGGTGTTCCAATTGGGGGAAATGTTCCAATTGGGGATTGTGTTCCAATTGGGATTTGCGTTCCAAAAGGAATTTGCCCGCTGAGAGGGGGTTGAGTCATACCACCTTGGTGAAATTGTCCACCAACCAGAATCTGGTAAGTTGGAGTGAATGATGGAATAACGCCACTAGGATTAAGACTGCCAGTAGAATATGAAGAAGGTCCTCCAAAAGGAAATTGAGGGAGTGGTGGAATAAAACCGGAAAGAGAGTGCCCAGAAGAAGAAGGACCACTAGGAGAGCCAGGTGGGGTTTGCATAGGAGTGGTAAAGGAAGCATTCAACGCATGGTATCTGGGTGGTAGTGTTGGAGTGACGTTGGGCGTTCGCGGTGTGTTGATGGGAGCAAGACTAACCGCAATAAACCCGGTTGGAACACTCGTAATATCTATGAGATGGGCCATTTCGGTAGGGACGGTAAAGTGATAGGTTGTGGTAAACGGTACTGTCTCTGGACTAGAGATTTCAGAAATCATAGGTGGGTTGATTTCGGAAATCACAGGTGAGCCTGGACCAAAAAGGTCCCGTCGGAAAACACCTGTAGACCAAAAAAGATCTTGGCCTTCTATACCTGGAAAGGGTCCAACTAGTGATCTAGAAGACGTAACAACTAAATCTCCGGAAGAATTCAGTCGCATAAATGGTCGCTCAGAATCATGGTGAAGTCGAAAGTCCTCTCGAGTATTTGTAATTCGAAAATGTTCTAGAGAGTCAGTTCATTCCACTTGTGGCGTGGTGACGACTGTGACTTCACTTTGCTGAGGAGGGCCCTCAGGTGTACTTGTAGGCAAGGGTTGAGAAACTTCCAGATGCTCTGGAGATAAACCCTACATTCTACGTGAACGGCGTGGAGGAGCTATTGTAAATGAGTGACAAACTTCACGAAGAAAATCGTATGGTCAACTTTGGTAAAAACAACACGCGCTAGTAAACAAAATCTAGGAAGCAACACCAAGCAAACAAGACATAATTTCGAAGTCACTAGTTGGTGATGAAATCCAACGTCGCAAAAACGAGATGAGAAGGGGCTGGGATAGGGTGGAAAAGTTACTCTGATGACCTTCTTAACAGACTTACACCCTGGTGCAAGCTCCCACACATAATCGTGGGTATACCCTTCAAGGAGCCCGAGTGAGTTTGGTCAACGTCAATTCCAGGTACCGTGAAGACTTTCCCTTTCACAGTCACCTTGTGTAAGAACCTATAAAGATAGGCCACTAAGGTTACCACCAACAACAATAAATCCTGGGGGGACAGTCGACAGTCCGATCCACACGCAAGGGTAGGGTATCTAGCCCGAAATCAACGCAAAAGGCTTCCACTCAGCATTGTGGGTATACCTCCGAGTGATCCCCGTAATATGTGCAATCTCTACATTGATATCAACAAAGCAGGGTGAGTAACTCTGTCAATATCAATGAGACCTCGTGTTTGACCCTTGTGTGAGAAGGGCTTCCTAGGATAAGATGTTGCAAATGGAATTTAACACTCCTTAACACAAGATGCTATTGTGTGTTTTGTGCTTTGGAGAGTGTATCTCTCTTCCTACTCCAAAGCGCTAGCCTAGCTAAATGTTGGTGTAATAGAGCCCTAGAAAAGAGTTACTAGGTAAATTTTACAATTGCGTAGTGTGATTAAGTGTTGTTTTTACGCAAAGGAAATGGAGATGAAACTTATGTTGTATCAGACTCTGACCCAACAATGCATGGATGAAAATGAAATATATCAATTTTCATTCAATGAATCCTATGTATGGGAGGGAGAGAGAAGTTTTCCGGATCAAACTTTGAACTACAAGACACAATTTCCTTTAAAATTCAAATGCAACAAATCACACATCAATAACAATTCTCTATTGTTTCGTTTTCAATAATTTCAACAATTGATTTTCAATACTTTCGAAGACGAAAATGTTTTTGAAAGAAAAACGTTTGTTCACTTTTCAAAAAGGACCTACACCCTAATGGTGAGAGTGCAGAAAATCAAAAACCAATAAACAAGCAATGATAAAAAACCCAAACCACTCTTTCAATGGAAACAAAACTAACAAGAAAACCAAACTAGTCTTTTCAATTGCATAAGAAAAGTGATCTTTCAAACAATGGGCAAATGATAAAGACAAAGAAACTCAACTTTCAACCGATCGCCGATCCTTAACCAAAAGAGCACACTGAGATTCTGAAATCAAAGAGTATGGCTTTGCCAAGAAAAGTCAAGAAACGAAAGTCAAGAACAATGTGACAGGAAGAGCCTTTGAAATCCTAAGACTGTTCATGCACAAGAAACAAAGACAAGAGAACATCAATCAATGGTCCAAGAAACTCTTTTGAGGCATCTAAATTTATCTGGGCAATTCAAGATGCAAAAACTCAAATCCAAAACTTTGAAAAAATGAGTTCGCAGGCTAGCAATATTACACAGTGCGAGAATTAGTGATTCTCGCAGGTGGGCTTTAAGCAGAGTGCAAGAACTTTTCACTGAACCTAAAGGCAGGGTGTGAACTCAGTATGTTCTCGTAGGCTACTGTGGAGTACAGTGCGAGAATGTATGCAACTAGTCAAATTTTAGGAAAAAGACACAAAATTTGAAGAGGCGTTTGGATCCAGAGGGTCTATCAGGGTATCCTGAAGACTCAGAGATTGATATGAATGGAGAAAGGTAAGGCAAGAGAAAATGGCCACGGAAAAACACCAAAAACCACAAAGAAAACTGGTTATCTCCCCAGTGGAGTCGTCAATTTTGTTATTGGACTAATTGGTAGGTGCGGACACTAATAGATCTCCCTAGATCCACCTGGATCTAGAACAAAACGGGATAGGACATGACTCTTTCCCTAAGTTTTTACCATTGAATTAGCTAGTAGGAAGGAACAAGTAACATACATTTGTATCGCTTCCTAGGGTCTTTGTTTCTCCTGCTTCTCTCCGGTGCTCTTGTGAGGTCAAGACCAAGACAACACAAACCAACCAAAGTGAAGATAGCAAAATATATTCAACTGTCAACTTATGTGTATGATCAAAGAATTACACAATAAAGTGAGAATATCTTAATGGGAAAGGGACATGCCACTATATCATATTAATTGAAAGTAAAGATTACAACCTGATCGCCTTGATGTCGCAAGATTCCTTTCAATGGATCTTGGCTCCAACACAGACACTTACTCAATCCTTATATGAAGAAGATCAAATCCTCTTGATAGACTTGCTAGAGTCTCCAAGATCCTGTTTAAGCCAAGTCCTTCACACAATTCTTTCACCAATTCTCCAATGAATCTTGCTTAACCTTTTCCATGAGAATTCCATCAATATATAGGAGAGAATGAGATGGTTACTTAGATAAGAATGATCCCACAATATCAGGGAATCTAGTACAAGGATAACCATTCAAATGCCAACCCATTCTTCTAGAAGATTCCCTTCTAGAACCATCGAGAATTCATCTTTTTCCATGCTTTAGAGAAGGTTCGCACCCTAGCTATGTTACACAGTGCGAGAAGTTCGCAACCCATCTTAAGGAATCCTGTGAGAATGGGTCATTCTCGCACCCTGGGATACTAGAAACCTGCGAACTCTCTTCAAAAATGAGTTTTCTGGGAAGAGATGAATATCATTTTTCTTAGGAGAAAGTTCTTATGAGGAGCCTGAGTACACCATCATCAATGCACCATCATGATGACCAAAATCATGGGTAATAGTATTCTTCTTTCTTGGGCCATTCGATCTGATCAAAGTCTTCCTCTGTTGCAAAGGGCATATCTTTTGGAGAATATTTTTGAAGAGTTTGTATCATTTCGTCCTTCGTTTTATCATTTTTGCAAGATGAACAATATCTTGCACATGGTCCCTAGTTATTGGCACATTAAGTAGACGTCCCATCGTTCCATCTTTCAAAGGTAATCACAAAAAGGTGAGGTCCATCTCAAGGGAACCACCTATCATTGCACCAAACTTACTAGATAAAAAAATTCCCCATACGTCTGGGACATCAACCACTATAATGTCGATGTGGACTGTCTTCTCAGGGTATTATTTTAAGTGCACTTCAACATTTTCAACCACCCCATGTGTGGGTATTGCTTTAGATTCGAAACCACACACATTCCTGTAAGGCCTAGTGAGCTTCAAACCCATTTGTTGCATGACTTTAAGAGACATCATGTTAGAACCACCACCTGTATCTAGCATGAAATTGTTAAGATATTTGTTGTTCATTGTTAAATTCATGAATAAAGGAGGGTTTTCAGCATATTGGACCCTGAAATGGTCAACTTTCAACATAATAGGGGGGTCCATAGGTTCATCTAATCCCGAAAAGAAAGTATCAAAGAGTTCTTTAATGGATGGGATCTTGATTACTTCTCTTAGGGGAACAATCACATGCATATTTGATAACGCCCCTTCAAAGTCAAAGTTAAGGTCAACCTTACCAGTCTTGGATGTCCTAGGAAGAAGAACCTCAAGAAGCAGGGGTTTCTGCTGATCAATGGTAGGTTGTTTCGGATTCTTTCTTCTATAAACCTGAACTTCCTGCTTCTTTATCTTTTCTCATGATTCCTGGTCCAAGTTATTTAGTACCGCCATCCTTGCTGCTCTGGCTGCTTCCCTCACGACTTGTTGATGTTCTATATCTATGATATTTATCTAAGGAAAGTTCATGAAGCAGTCCATGTTATTGACTTGTTGTTGGCCAGCGTTATAAGGACATTCATTCTCCCAATGTGCTTCACTACACTCCAGGCACCAAGGATTTTCATCAACAATGTTTGTAGGGGCCAAGGTATTTGGAACTTCGTTTTCATTCTTTGGCTTGTAAAATTGGTTCCCTTTATGGAATTGCCCTTTGAACGGAGGCCTAGGTGCTTGGATCTGGGATTTTTCATGTTTGAAAATCCGACTCATCATTTCTTCTTGATTCTTTATGATGCTATCCATGGAGGCTTGTAATTTATTGATACTGGTGCAAAGATCTGAAGTAGGCTCAACATTGTGTACTATTTTCTTCTTGGTGTCTATTCTCCCCCTTGGGTTAACAAAGGGCTCAATCTTAGATGAAAGGAGGTTCCCTTCTATCTTGGTGGTGAGATCTTGGGCTTCTTGAATGGACTGGGGGTTTTGTCTCTAAGAAGATACCCTAGTTGGCCATTGAAATATCTGGTATAAATATGAACAAGGTAGTCATCTTTTGGGTGATGGCTTGTGGGAATTCTTTGTAGCAATGTCTCAAATCTGGTGTGAAATTCCCGAATGGACTCATTCTCATATTTAGCAAGGCTATTTAGTCATGTGAGAACCATATTATGGTCTTCTTTGATACCCCATATTTTGAGAAAGGCCTCTTCACGTCTATCCATGGTCTTGATGCTTCCATCAGGAAGGCTGAGGTACCAATGCCTTGAGGCATCATAAAGAGTAGCAGAGAATAACTTAATGACCAAATCTTCAGCATCATCATTGATGGGGTGAAGCTGAAAGAATTCCCAAGAGTTACTCATGTGCTCTTCGGCACTGATGGCATCAGTACTGGTAAACTTAGGCAACCACTTCTCATACTTGGGTGGCATTTGCCTAGGATAGCTAGGTATGGCTGACATATCTAATGGCCTAAAAAGGGTAGATGACCATTGTCTTTGATTGTTGACTGGGTTTGTTGTAGCTGTATGAGAGGTAGACATGATTCTTAAAGGAAGTCTCTTCCCAAAAAGTGATTTGACAACAAGAGAGTTTAAGGGAGGCTTCCTTCTGAAAGACAAAGGAGGATTGTTGAATCTCCTTCAAGTTTGTGGTGTCGCCAGATAGTTTACTTCAAAATACTAAAGAAAAGGGGACAAACAACCTAGTGGAGTCGCCAGGTAAGCCCGTAAGAAAATGTCTCTGAGGCAAGGCTTACCGAAAAGGTTTTTCGTTTGAGGAAGATTGACTCAGTGTTCCCCAAAAACGACGCCAAAATGTTATCGCACAGTTTGTAGCTAGGTCAAAGGCTAGTGGATAGAGGCCAAACTGGCATAACAAGAACCTTCCCCACCCAATGTCACCTCAATGGGGAGGTTCTTTCTATTTAGGGAGGTTAACCCAGAAGAGACGTCCCTGACAAATTGAGGTTTTGAAGAGGCCAAAGTATAAAGGTCAATGCAAAAGTTCCTCCTCACAGGTTACCACCAAAGGTCAGATAGTCTGACTAATCAACCAATAAAGAAGTGTATGCCAAAATGAGGACACTTGCCCGGAACAAGACAATAAACAGATAATATATGTAGGCTATATTTCAGTGGGTTAGTACTTCATACAACTATCCTTCATTAATACGTAAGCAATGTAAAGAAACAGATATTAATGAGATCAACGTTTTATCAATATAGCAAATGGAAAATATCAATTCATCAATAACTATTGAGATGATGTAGCCAACAATGTATCTAACCAATATTTTATTCAATAAATTCTTTCAATCATCATCTAATTTCTTATCATCAAATGGTGTTGCGTCAAGATGGAATAGCCAAGTGTGACGTTAGCCTAGTTAGGGTTAGCTAGTTAGTTAGGGTTTCAAAATTAAAAGTTTTGAGAGGTTGTTTGAGCACTATCACTTCAATGTTGTGGATATAGGATCAGGGCCTAGGGATAGATGGAGTCAACTAAGGAGAGGATTCAAAGTTGAAGGAATAAAGGATAAGGACAAGAGGGAAGGGTTCTAAGGTGCTGCAATGGCAGGGCCCTAGAATCAAAACGCTAAGGGAAAGAGGCTCACTACGATGTTGCTTAACTAAGGCCTCATGCTCTTTCCTCCTTCCTTAGGTCAAACTTGGCAAAACGACTAACATAGGACATAATTTAAAACAAGAGAATGAGGTGAGGGAGATTGTTTCAATGGCAAGGCTCTATCACCAAACCCTAGAAGATGGATGGCCCTAGGTGTAGATAACCTAGGCCTGGGACGTCACCTCCTTTTTAACCTTTAAAAACACAACTAACACAAGGGGAAGAAGTGAAAAGAGTGTAGAAAAGGCTAGGCTCTTTCTTCCTTCTTCAATGGATGAATATTTCTCTTTAAGGGGACATGAAACAAGGACCTACTTGTGTGCTTGTCACCTAGGGTTTTAAATCAACAAATTTATAAGTAAATGCAAGAACCTACAACCATTCAATTAAGAAGTTTTGCAAGAAAAACACTTACATATCATGATGAAAAAGCATGCGCCAACCCTAGTTGTAAACCTTCCTTCAAGATAAATTCCAAATATGCCAAGAAAATCCTTCCATCAACAAGTGCGCCTCACTTTAAAAGACCAAATACCCAATAAGGGCGCAAAAATCAGACCTCACAAGAGAGTGAGTTGTGTGTTATTTCCAAATGAGGGAAAAACATCCTTAATATATAGTGTATCATGACAAGGATACAAACCAAAAATCATAATTTTTTCACATTAAATGTTTTCTAAAACCCTAAATGAGCAAAAGATGAGACATCAAGCCCTCCTGAGGGAGACGTTAGGCCCTTTTGGGGCTAGTGCAACATCTAGAAGTCAGACGTTAGCCCTCATTGGGCTTCTCCAAGCTACCACACATGCTAGTTGTCCTGTCAAACTACCACACGCTCAAGATGACATCAATGTCTCCTGGGTGACGTCCTGGCCATCAAAGGGAAAATGTTCCATCTGAAATGGGTCAACCCCCCTAGGCTGGCCTCAACCAAAGTGTCCTATATGGAACATCTTTCTTCTTCTCATATGCAAAGGCTCGACCAATCACTGTCCTGTATCTTCCCCTGGTGGGGTCCCAACAACCATCTAATGGGATCTTCAGCCCCCTGGAGGTACGAACTAATCATCTCCCCATGTGTATCGGTCCAACTGGTACCTGTCCATCGGGCATGGTCCTGCACATCAAAAAATTCACCCTTCATGGGCTCATTAGTTACATGTATCATAGCAATGTCAATCACGTTTCATCATTAATGTTATCAAACATATGCATAAATTCCCTAAGATATCATTAAATAGCTCAAATATATTACAAAGACCTACAATACAAAGCCGAAGAAAAAGACAAAACACCCTATTGGGCCAGTATCCATAAGAAAAGGAAAGTCTCCAGGGGGTATCATCCAAGCCATGTAAAATGAGGTGATGTGGTCAAGGGATGTCTAGACATATGGGTAGAGTGAAAGACAAGGATGCATGATATTACCTGTGGGTGCCTTTGTAGAAGGCGGGCTGTACCCATCATGGATGCAATTCTTTCCAATCCCTTTATTGCCTTATTCTTTCTTCTGTTTATTTTTCTTTTTTTTGTATTTCAAGGTCTAACTATAGGACACTACCTTGGTGTGGTGACCAAAGGTGACAGTGTTACCCACAAACACTTTCACAGAGATGATAAGGCTGGCTCGTGATGAGACCCCCTTTCCCTTGGCCATGCAATCAAAGGTAACTGCCCTGGCATGGTAACTAGATAGTGGCAATGTCATTCTGTTAGGTACCCATGAACATAATAGGCTGGCTCGTGATGAGACCCCCTATCCTCTTGGCTAGGTCTTGTTTTTATTTTTCTCTGGGTCCCTCTTGTTTCTTGCTGAGAGGATTTTTATTGCCTCCTCGGGGATCCCTGGATGAGGCATCTCTAGGTTTCATTTTTATGGATTTTATCTTTTACCAACTGCTTTTACCTTCTGGGCATTTAACCCCTTCTTCCCACGAGATAAGGTGCAACCCCACAAACATATCATCCTAATGTCTGAACTAGGGGAATGGGACAGATGAGTGAGAGATAAGATGTAAAAGTGATGATATGATGGGAGTGGAGGATGGCTCTTCAGAAATCCCCCTGGTGGCAAACCAAAACCTAGGGGTACAGGCTTACTAGGACACCCTGTCAATTCCCCCCAACCATGGTCAAGTGGGTCAATGTAAGATCCAAGAAGTTGTCAGAAATAAAAGGAATTTGATGCATATATCTAAAGGTTATAATGATAAAAAATGACACATACCATGATACCTTGACCAATTACCTCATGGAGAAAGAGTCTTCTCTGATACAAGACTAGGTCGATGGTCATGGATGCTGTTGTTGTTAACAAGACAAGTCCTGATAAAAGAAGAGAAGGATGGGCCCCTGGGGCTATGCTCAAGTCAATCCTTCTCTCGGTACTCCATGTATAGGACCTGTGGGCCTCGAGACATGATCTCCTAGTTATCCCTAGAAATCGGGGATAACATATGGCTCCAACTCGGGGACATGTTCTCACCGTAGAGTGCATGAGAACGTCAACATATCTGGCATAACTTGCAGAACTTCAACTCGAAAAGGGCATCAGTAACAAAGGTGGGGTGGTATTACCACCCTGCAATAGATATATGTGTATAACTGAAATAAAACAATCAATATGCAAGTGAGGAAGCAAACTATCATGAAATGCAAATGGTATAATACACGAAAAATTCCTACCTACCTATACTCACCTGTGGAGTCAGGTCCAACCACCTTGGTGTGGTTTGAGGAGGTGCTCGCTGATGGGTAATGGGTGCCTTCTTCCTTCCAAAGTGGACACATAGTATGAGTTATCAACTGATTCTAGTCCAACTTTGAAGGGTCCGTACCATGACTGTGTGATTCCTTTCACATTAGTTGGCTCTCCTTTCTGGGTATCCCACATCCATACTATATCTCCCTCCTTATACTTTCTGACTTTGTATTTGGTCGTTCCCTAAACAACCCTGGTGTATTGCAGTGAGGGAGGTGAGTGGGCTTCTGCTGCAAAGTCTTCTTATTGAGACAGGCAGATTTGTACGTCATCCTCATTTTTCTTTAATATTTTCATCGTCCCAACTTCTTTGTTCTTGAATTCATCTAGGAGTTGTTGGTATTATTCTTTCTTTGGCGATTCGATCTGTTCAAAGTCTTCCTCTATTGCAAAGGGCATATCTTCTGGAGAATATTTTTGAAGAGTTTGTATCATTTCGTGCTACGTTTTATCATTTTTGGTGGGATGAACAATATATTGCACATGGTCCCCAGTTATTGGCACATTAAGTAGACATCCCATCATTCCATCTTTCAAAGCTAATCGCAAAAAGGTGAGGTCCATCTCAATGGAACCGCCTATCATTGCGCCAAACTTTCTAGATAACAACATTCCCCATACGTCTGGGAAATCAACCACTATAATGTCGATGTGGAATGTCTTCTCAGGGTATTCGTTTAAGTGCGCTTCAACATTTTCAACGGCCCCATGTGTGGGTATTGCTTTAGATTCCAAACCACAGACATTCCTGTAAGGCCTAGTGACCTTCAAACCCATTTGTTGCATGACTTTAAGAGACATCATGTTAGCACCAACACCTGTATCTAGCATGCAATTGTTAAGATGTTTGTTGTTCATTGTTAAAGTCATGAAGAAAGGAGGGTTTTCACCATACTCGACCCTGAAATGGTCAGTTTGCAACATAATAGGGGGGTCCATAGGTTCATATGATCCCAAAAAGAAAGTATCAAAGAGTTCTTTAATGGATGGGATCTTGATTGCTTCTCTTAGGGGAACATTCACATGCATCTTTGATAACTCCCCTTCAAAGTCAAAGTTAAGGTCAACCTTACCAGTCTTGGATGTCCTAGGAAGAAGAACCTCAAGAGGCAGGGGTTTTGGCCGATCAGCGGTAGGTTGTTTTAGATTCTTTCTTCTGTAAACCTAAAATTCCTGCTGCTTTAGCTTTTCTCGTGATTCCTGGTCCAAGTTATTTAGTACCACATTCCTTGCTGCTCTGGCTGCTTCCCTCACGACTTGTTGATGTTCTATATCTGTGATATTTATTTGAGGAAATTTCATGAAGCAGTCCATGTTATTGACTTGTTGCTGGCCAATGTTATAAGGACATTCATGCTCCCAATGTGCTTCACTACACTCCAGGAACAAAGGATTTTCATCAACAATGTTTGTAGGGGCCAAGGTATTTCGAACTTCATTTTCATTCTTTGGCTTGTAAAATTGGTTCCCTTTCTAGAATTTCCCTTTGAATGGAGGCCTAGGTGCTTGGATCTTGGATTTTTCAAGTCTGACAATCCGACTCATCATTTCTTCTTGATTCTTTATGATGTCATCCATGGAGGCTTGTAATTTGTTGATACTGGTGTAGAGATCTGAAGTAGGCTCAACATTGTGTACTATTTTCTGCTTGGTGTCTATTCTCCCCCTTGGGTTAGCAAAGGGCTCAATCTTAGATGAAAGGAGGTTCCCTTCTATCTTGGTGGTGAGATCTTGGGCTTCTTGAATGGACTGGGGTTTTTTTTCTCTAAGAAGATACCCTAGTTGGCCATTGAAAGATCTGGTATAAATATGAACAAGGTAGTCATCTTTTGTGTGATGGCTTGCGAGAATTCTTTGTAGCAATGTCTCGAATTTGGTGTGAAATTCCCAAATGGACTCATTCTCATATTTAGCAAGGCTATTTAGTCGTGTGAGAAGCATATTAGGGTCTTCTTTTATACTCCATCTTTTGAGAAAGGCCTCTTCAAGTCTATCCATGGTCTTAATGCTTCCATCAGGAAGGTTGAGGTACCAATGCCTTGAGGCATCATAAAGAGTAGGGGAGAATAACTTCATGACCAAATATTCAGCATCATCACTGATGGGGTGAAGCTGAAAGAATGCCCAAAAGTTACTCATGTGCTCTTCGGCACTAATGGCATAAGTACCGGTAAAATTAGGCAACCACTTCTCATACTTCGGTGGCATTTGCCTAGGATATCTAGGTATGGCTGACATGTCTAACGGCCTAAAAAGGGTAGATGACCATTATCTTTGATTGTTGACTGGGTTTGTTGTAGTTGTCTGAGAGGTAGACATGATTCTTAAAGGAAGGCTCTTCTCGAAAAGTGATTTGACAACAGGAGAGTTTAAGGGGGCTTCCTTCTGAAAGACAAAGGAGGATTGTTGAATCTCCTTCTAGTTTGTGGAGTCGCCAGATAGTTTACTTGAAACTACCAAAGAAAAGGGGAAAAACACCCTAGTGGATTCGCCAGGTAAGCTTGTAAGAAAATGTCTCTGAGGCAAGGATTACCGAAAAGGTTTGTTGTTTGAGGAAGATTGTCTCAGTGTTCCCTGGCAACGGTGCCAAAATGTTATCGAACAGTTTGTAGCTAGGTCAAAGGCTAGAGGATAGAGGCCAAACTGGCGTAACAGGAACCTTCCCCACCCAATGTCACCTCAATGGGGAGGTTATTTCTATTTAGGGAGGTTAACCCAAGGGAGACATCCCCGAAAACCTGAGGTTTTGAGGAGGACAGAGTATAAAGTTCAAGGCAAAAGTTCCTCTTGACAGGTTACCACCAAAGGTCAGACAGTCCGGCTAATGAACCAATAAAGAAGTGTATGCCCAAATGAGAACACCTACCCGGAACAAGACAATAAAAAGATAATATATGCAAGCTATATTTCAGTGGGTTAGTACTTCATACAACTATTTGACATTAATACGTAAGCAATGTAAAGCAACAGATATTAATGAGATCAATGTTTTATAAATATAGAAAATGGAAAATATCAATTCATCAATAACTATTGAGATGATGTCGCCAACAATGTATCTAACCAATATTTTATTCAATAAATGCTTTCAATCACCATCTAATTGCCTATCATCAAAAGGTGTTGCGTCAAGATGGAATAACCAAGTGTGACGTCATCCTAGTTAGGGTTAGCTAGTTAGTTAGGGTTTCAAAATTAAAATTTTTGAGAGGTTGTTTGAGCACTATCACTTCAACGTTGTGGATGTAGGATCAATGCCTAGGGGTAGATGGAGTCAACGAAGGAGAGGACGCAAAGTTGAAGGAATAAATGATAAGGACAAGAGGGAAGGGTTCTAAGGTGATGCAATGGTAGGGCCCTAGAATCAAAACCCTAGGGGAAAGAGGCTCACTCCGGTTTTGCTTAAGCAAGGCCTCGTGCTCTTTCCTCCTTCCTTAGGTCAAACTTGGCAAAATGGATAGCATAGGAGATCAGTTAAAACAAGAGAATGAGGTGAGGGAGAGTGTTGCAATGGCAAGTCTCTATCACCAAACCCTAGAAGATGGACGACCCTAGGTGTAGATAACCTAGGCCTGGTACGTCACCTCCTTTTTAACCTTTAAAAACACAGCTAGCACAAGGGGAAGAAGTGAAAAGAGTGTAGCAAAGGCTAGGCTCTTTCTTCCTTCTTCAATGGATGAATATTTCTCTTTAAGGGGACATGAAACAAGGACCTACTTGTGTGCTTGTCACCTATGGTTTTAAATCAACAAATTTATAAGTAAATGCAAGAATATAAACCTACAACCATTCAATTAAGAAATTTTGCAAGAAAAACACTTACATATCATGATGAAAAAGCATGTGCCAACCCTAGTTGTACACCTTCCTTCAAGAGAAATGCCAAATATGCCAAGAAAATCCTTCCATCAACAAGTGCACCTCACTTTAAAAGACCAAATACCCAATAAGGGCACAAAAATCAGACCTCACAAGAGAGTGAGTTGTGTGTTATTTCCAAATGAGGGAAAACATCCTCAATATATAGTGTATTATGACATATAATTAAAAATTAGGTCATTAAAAATAGCCGACGAGGCTACAAACCAAGAATCATACCGTTTTCACATTAAATGTTTTCTAAAACCCTAAATGAGAAAAAGATGAGACGTCAAGCCCTCCCGAGGGAGACGTTAGGCCCTTTTGGGCCTAGTGCAACATCCATAAGTCAGAAGTTAGCCCTCCTTGGGCTTCTCCAAGCTACCACATGTGCCAGCTGTCCTGTCAAACTGCTACACGTTCAAGATGATGTCAATGGCTCCTGGGTGACATCCTGGGCATCAAAGGGAAAATATTCCATCTGAAATGGGTCAACCCCCCTGGGCTGGGCTCAACCAAAGTGTCCTAGATGGAATGTCCTTCTTCTTCTCATGTGCAAAGGCTAGACCAATCATTGTCCTATCTTTGCCCCTAGTGGGGTCCCATCAACCATCTGATGGGCTCTTCAACCCCATGGAGGTTCGAACTAATCATCTCCCCATGTGTACCAATCCAACTGGTACCTGTTTGTCGGGCATGGTCCTACAAATCAAAAAATTCTCCCTTCATGGGATCATTAGTCATAGGGATCATAACAATGTCAATCACGTTTCATCATTAATGTTATCAAACATATGCATAAAATCTTTGAGATATCATTCCATAGCTCAAAGATATTACAAATACCTACAATACAAAGCTGAAGAAAAAGACAAAACACCCTATTGGGCCAGTATCCATAAGAAAAGGAAAGTCTCCAGGGGGTATCATCCAAGCCATGTAAAACGAGGTGACGTGGTCAAGGGATGTCCAGACATACGGGTAGAGTGAAAGACAAGGATGCATGATATTACATGTGGGTGCCTTTGTAGAAGGCGAGTTGTACCCATCATGGATGCAATTCTTTCCAAGCCCTTTATTACCTTATTCTTTCTTTTATTGCTTTTTCTTTTTTTTATTTCAAGGTCTAACTAGAGGACATTGCCTTCGCGTGGTGACCAGAGGTGACAGTGTTACCCACAAACACTTTCACAGAGATGATAAGGATGGCTCGTGATGAGACCCCCTTTCCCTTGGCCATGCAACCAAAGGTCACGACCGTGGCATGGTAACCAGATAGTGGCAATGTCATTCTGTTAGGTATCCATGAACATAATGGACTGACTCGTGATGAGACCCCCTATCCTCTTGGCTAGGTATTGCTTTTATTTTTCTCTGGGTCCCTCTTGTTTCTTGTTGAGAGGATTTTTATTGCCTCCTCGGGGATCCCTGGGCGAGGCATCTTTAGGTTTCATTTTTATGGCTGTTATCTTTTACCAACTGCTTTTATCTTCTAGGCCTTTTGCCCCTTCTTCCCACGAGATAAGGTGTAACCCCACAAACAAATTTTCCTAATGTATGGACTAGGGGAATGGGACAGATGTGTGGGAGATAAGATGTAAAAGTGATGATATGATGGGAGTGGACGATGCTTCTTCAAAAATCCCCCTGGTGGAAAACCAAAACCTATGGGTACAGGCTTCCTAGGAAACCCTGTCAATCCCCCCAACCATGGTGAAGTGGATCAATGTAAGATCCAAGTAGTCGTTAGAAATAAAAGGAATTTTATGCATATATCTAAAGGTTATAATGATAAAAAATGACACATACCATGATACCTTGACCAATTACCTCATGGATAAAGAGTCTTCTCCGATACAAGACCAAGCCGATGGTGATGGATGTTGTTGTTGTTGACAAGACAAGTCCCAATGAAAGAAGAGAAGGATGGGCCCTCTAGGGCTATGCTCAAGTCAATCCTACTCTCAGTACTCCATGTCTAGGACCTGTGGGCCTCGAGACATGATCTCCTAGTTATCCCTAGAAATCGGGGATAGCAGGGCTAAGAAGGGGAAGGGATTTTGGCAGAGTTTTTTGATTTTCTTGCTTGTATTTTCAAATGAGACCCCAAGACCTATTTTTATATGAGAAAAAGATGGTTATTGGGTTTGGGGATGGGATACAATGGGTAAAATTGTTGGGAATCCCTCTATAGCCTGTAAACTCCATCGAATTCCTTGCAATTTTATATTTTTTGCAAATTTTGGAGGTGAACGCGAGATAACTAGCATGCATCTCACATATGTACGTGAGCTAACTACTATGCAGATCACTTGTGTACACGTGCTATCGGTTCATCATGGCACATACACTTTCCAAAACATGTTTTTTTTAAGAAGAAGCCTCAACAATATTTTGGAAAAGTATGTAAGTGGAAAATCCATTGTCATGTATGCATACGTGAGGAAATTTTGGACTATAACACACTTTGGAGGCACCACTCCTTTCAAGGTACAAGTTAATTTTGATATTCCCATATTTGAAGGTCAGATAAATACAGATGCTTTGGAAAAATGGTTAAATATGCTAGATGGTTATTTCTTTGTGCACAATTTCTTCGATAGCGAAAAGATCACCTTCGTTCTCCTTAAGGCTCTCCCCCATGTCAAACATTGGTGGGAAACCTATTGTGAGAAAATTTCCACAGAGGATTCTAGAATGTTCGAGGTCGAACTCACTTGTGAATATTTCTTATATTCCCTCAAGGAACAATATTACCATGTTGGAAAATATGAAGACCAGTACATGAGATGGACCACACTATGTCAAGAGAGGGGCCAAGTAGTTTACGAGTTCACCAATACCTTCCATACCTTTCACACCAAGCTGGGTATCAAATATTCAGAGTGGAATTTGGTTTTGAAATATCATGGCGCTCTACACAAGTACATCCAAACCGAAATGGATTTTATGGACATCTCATTGCTGGGAGTTGCTTATCAATATGCTGTCAAAATCAAGAATAAATTTAAGCACCAGAACAAACAGGAGTTCATGTTTTCAAATCCACAACAACCAAAGTATGGTAAAGACATCCCTAACAACCAATCTCTAGAAACCCAGTCCAAGCCATATGAAAAGAAGGGTAACAGAAAGACGAAAAATGACATTGGAAAGTGGTGCGATTTCCATAAAATCCCATGGCACAACAATGATAAATGTCCCTCAAAACAGTCATTGGTGGCCGAGATCAAAGAAAAAGAGTTGAAATTTGATTCATAATCTGATTTAGAAAATAATGGAAGGATACAGATCATTGACGTAGACCCCACTACCATTGTCACAACCACAACGATCCAACCAGAAGAACCAGGAGATCCTGCAGATGGGGAGATCCTCTTTCATTCATATATGTGGGTAAAGGGGACCCTGTTGCATTTCATTGTTGATAGAGAAATCCAAAAGAACCTCATCTCAGCAGAGGTCATCAAACAATTGGAATTCCAAAAACAACACACCCGCAACCATACAACATCGGGTGGCTTCGCCAGGGAAGAGATCTTTGTGCCAGCCAATAGTGTCACCTATCATATGGCATCAAGCCCTTCAAGGATGAGGTATTATGCAATGTTTCTCCACTTGATGCTTGTGATGTTCTTTTGGGCCAACCATATATGTGGAAGCACCATATTATTTATGAGTCTCGACCCCGTATTATCATTATTACTATGGGGGATCAACTCTACAGGTGGCGCAGACCCCCATCCTCACCTGGGGTCCACTGACCTCCTGATATAAGGATATTCAAGTTGCAGGAGCTGGATCATCTCACAAGGTCCCCATGGACCTCTTTTTTAGTTTTCCACAGGCATTTTCCTCCAAAATCGAGCCAAAATGGCTTTCTGGTAGGCTCTTGTTGGTTAAACGCTACCTCCACATGATCCCATGCTCAAAATTGGGGGCTTATTCGTTGTTCTCTGCCCACTTTGGGACTTCAGAGATCCTATGCTTCGGGAGCCTTCAACAAACACACCTACGATCCTTCCAAATCAACGGATTTGCGAAGTATCGAATCCCCAACAAGATCGACGGTACCAGATTTCAGTTCAAATCAATGGTTCACAAGTTTTTCGGTGGATCGGGCTTCGACATGTCTAGCCTTCTCCTACAAGCAGATTTCTTGGAGAGCCAAACTATGAAGGAAATCTACGGTTCTCCTTAACCCATCAAATCGATGGTTTAGCGAACACTTCACAAATATGGGCTTCGACAGTCTTGCGTGAATCCAACTCCAGATCCTCTGGAGTGGAGGATCCCCTAACTACACCTTCACGAATCGATGACTTAGATCCCTTCGGGATTCGGGGCTCCAGGGGATCTCCTGTCATCGAGCTTCAAAACCTCCCGAATGTTGTATTAACAGAGAAGATCTCCACCCTCCACATGTCCTCTTGTAGATCGGCGGTCTAAAATGACTTTGACCCTTGGGCCTTCAGGTGCTTTGGCACTTTCTTCCCTTGAAACTTCCGAAGCTTCTGCCTATTGAACCCTCCAACCTACTGACAATTGTCTATATAATTGATGACCTAGATGGACTTCGAGACTCCCAGTCTCTGAGAGTCCTCACTCCTCCTATTTTTGTTCCTCCCAAACAACGAACCAACGAAGCTCTGGTCTTCTTCCACATGTCACTCCATCCAATGGTTGAGATGGGGTTTGGGCTTTTGGTTCTATGGAAGCCTGAGCTTCATGAAACTATGACCTTGGGTTCCTCTGAAGTTCTCTAACATTGAAACATGGGATTGCTTGATGCGTGTCTCTGTGAGATCTGATGGCTATAAATGATTTATACCCTCAGGCCTTTGGGGGCCTGAACTCCTTTGTGCTTAGATTCTCCCAAATGCACTAATTCCGAAGGACTCTTGTGCTTAAACCTCATGCAACTCTCCTCCGATCTGACAGTTGTCGGATCTTCGACCAATTGTTGGGCTGATCCTATCCATCCATTTACTGCTTCTACAAATATTCTTCCCTTAGAAAATTTTGGAAACAAAATCTTCCCGAACTTGAATATTTTGAGGGATTCGACCCTTGATGGCCACATGGCACTTCTCCTTTGTTCGAACTCTGATAAAACCTCCTTTCACCTTAGAATATTTTCAACACTTTTGAAGAGTGTCAGCCCTTCTGCACTCCTTGCAAGGGTCTTCAACATAGATTAATATACTTGAAGGAGTATGTATGTGCACTCCTTGCACAATCTCGGTAACACTCCTCTATCCCTCCTGAGCTTCAAGAACTCTAACTGAACTCCTAGTCTGTGCACTCCTTGCGCGGGCATTGCGTGTTCCTTGATCAAATATTTCTGAAGAGAAACAATTGAAACTTATCTAAATCTCTCTCTGAGTCATTCATGAAAACATCAAGTGCATACATGAACAGATAAAAACAAACAGTAACAGTAAACCCATTCAAGTGATTAACTTAGAGATAGACAAACACAAGCATTGAAGAAAACTCCTTCACATATATTCAAATAAAATACATATATATAGAGTTATTACAAGATTTCTCTATTTCTCCTTGCTATAGCTCAACAACCTCAAATGAATCAGAAAACAAATTATATACATGACGGGGTTTCTCGAGCCTTCCCTCCTTTCTACCTATTGCTCTCCTATCATAATAAATGAGCATTTACAAACTGATAGGAGCTAAGATCAAATTTGTACAATCCTATCTATACATTAAAGATATTACAATCTGAAAGGATCTTTGGGGATGGAATCCCCTCCAAACATTTATTACATCTTTTTCATAATTTTCAAAATTTTAAAGGCGCTCCCTCCTTTGGGAATCCAAATCAGCTCCTTAGTGCGTGTTGGGTGATGCATTTTCCTCCAACCTGTATTATTTTTAATGATGATGGCGATGCTCCCACATCATACTCTTGAGTTAAAAAATTCATGGACTCCTGTCCATGAGCTCCTGCACTATCTTTCCAATCTTCTGAATGTCTGCTTCACTTATCTAGCTAACATCTTCTTCTGGGTGGCCTTTCCACTTAACCAGATATTCAAAATAACATTTCTTATAGTATTCTTTGCAATCCTTTGATATAAGATCTTCTCCATCTGTAACTTCTCTGCTACATGAATCTGTTGTCTCCATTGAATCTCTTCCTGGTTCTCTGTCTCCCCTATGTCTTCCATCTTGTAAGGATACATGTCTGTGACATTGAATATTGGTGATATTCCAATATCGTCTAGTAATTCAATTTCATAAGAATTTGCAACAAACTTTCTTAGGATCTTACAAGGTCCTATCTTCTTCATCTTCAACTTCTTGTATTTTCCCTGTGGGAATATCTCCTTCCTCAAGTGTGCTAAAACTTGATCTCCCACTTCAAATTTTACTTGCCTTCTTTTCTTATCTGATCTACTCTTGTATTTTTTATTTCTCTACTGTAGTTGCTCCTTAATTTGCCCATGCAATTCTTACATCTTAGCAGCAAAGTATTCTACTTCTACACTTCATAACTCACTTTGTCCCAAATCTCTCAACTCTGAAATTCCTCTTGGGTACATTCCATATACAATCTAGAATGGAATTTTTCTAGTGTTTCTGTTTGGTGAATCATTGTATGCAAACTATGCATGGGGCAAAATTTGATCCCACTGACACTGATGTGTAGTGACCAAAATCCTCAGGAAATTCCCTAAACTCATATTCACCACTTCTGTGTTTCCATCTGACAAAAATTTCCCCAACTTCTTCCACAATGTTCTCCAAAAGTTTCCTAGAAATTTTGTGTCTCTGTCTGAGACAATGCTCCCGGGCAAGTCATGTAACCTCACAATCTCCTTGAAAATGATTTGATATATGAGTATCATCATTGGTTTTATGACATGGTATAAAATGTGTCGTCTTCGAGAATATGTCCACCACAACAAATATGGAATCACTCCCCCTCTGGGTTCTTGGTAATCCCAACACAAAATCCATACTGATAGCATCCCAATGCCTGTCTAGAATAGGAAATGACTGATAAAGACTAGTGTTCTTCTGTCTTCCTTTTTCATACTGGAAAATTCTACATTTGTTTACAAATTTATTCACTTTATATCTCATTCCTGTACAATAGTATGAGGAACTCAACTGTTCATACATTTTGTCATGGCCAAAATGTCGTGCTAGGCCTCCACTATGCTTCTCTTTCAACAAATTGTCTCTCATAGAGCAGTTGAGAATACACAATTTGCTTCCTTTGAATAACAGTCCATCTTGAACCAAATATTCCATCCATGGGATTATGCCTCTTAGCAAAGGGTTTGCAAAGGCTTCATAAGCTTCTTTAAAATATGAGTCTTCTTGATACATCCCTTTAAGGTGTTCAAACCCTAAGGTATCCACTTGAAATTCTTGCATAATCAGACATCTCATACTCAAATCATCTGCAACTTTATTTGCACTCCCACTAATATATTTGATAACAAAAGTAAAATTTTGCATAAATTATACCCACTTTGCATGTCTCTGATTCAACTTCTCCTGTCTGGTTATAAACTGTAAAGCTTGATTATCACTATACAATACAAACTCTTTGGGAATAAGTTAATGAATCCACCTTTTCAAAGCTTGAATTACTGCATAAAGATATTTATCATATGTGGAGTACTTGTTCACATCATTCAGTTTCTCACTTAAATAAGCACCATGATTTTTGTCCTGAATCAATACTGATCCAACTACTACTCCACTAGCATTACACTTTACTTGGAAAGTCTTCATAAAATCTAGCTGAACTATAATTGTTTTTTATTTTATCTTAGCCTTTAATGCTCTGAATCCCTTTTCATGTTCTTCTGTCCAATTGAAAGACTTATGCTCTTTATTTATGGTGTCCAATATAGGTGCACATGTGCTGCTAAAATTCATGATAAACTTCCTATAGAAAATTTATAATCCATGGAAGCTCCTTACCTTGAATATGCTCCTTGGAGATGGCCAATCCATGATTTCCTTCATCTTCTCTGGATCCATCTTCAACTTATTCTAAGAGATCAAAAAACCCAAATATGTGATCTCTTTTTTCATAAAAGAACATTTCTTCAAATTTATCAGTAGCTTCTCCTGTTGTAACCTCCTCATTACTAATGTCAAATTCCTTAAGTGCTCCTATTCAGTTTTACTGAAGACTAGTATATCATCCAAATATACAATAAAAAACTTACCTATGAAGTCTTTGAGTACTTCATTCATCAATCTCATGAATGTTCTTTGGGAATTTGTTAATCCAAATGGCATAACAAACCACTCATACAATCCTTCATTTGTTTTGAATGTTGTTTTCCATTCATCTCCCTCTCTCATTCTTATTTGGTGATAACCACTTTTTAGATCTATCTTAGAAAAACAACTTGCTCCACTCAAGCAGTCCATCAAATCATACATTCTAGGTAAAGGAAATCTATACCTGATACTGATCTTGTTGATGGATCTAGAATCTATACACATTTTCCATCCTCCATCCTGCTTTGGACTCAACGCAGTTGGTACTGCACATGAGATTAAACTTTCTCTGACTAAACCTTTTTTAACAGATCTTGGACCTTCTTCTTTACCTCTTCATTCTCTTGAGGTGTCAACCTATATTATTCTTTGTTTGGTAGAATTTCTCCTGGGACAATGTCAATGTGATGATTGGTGCTCCTAATGGGTGGCAATGAGCAAGGTAACTCATCCACTACTATGTCATCAAAATTATCCAACAGTTCCTGAATCTCTTCAGGTAGATCATCCATGGAGGTACTAGTAAGGATGACTCTAAGATTTCTCACCACAAAAAACTACATCTCTTGTTCCTTCTTTACTTCATTCAAGATTTCCTTCCCACACATGAGAAGTATGCTTGGATTGGCTTCTTCCTTCACTTTCTTATCTTCTATTAGCAGCAACATGTGTGTTCATCTATTCTTCTCAAGTGTGTAAGTATTTTTTCTCCCATCATGTATGACATTTCTATCAAATTGCCATGGTATTCCCAAAAAAACATGACAAACATCCATGGGTATCACATCACACAAAATATCATATTTATAGCCTTTTGTTTTAAATTCAACTTGGCACTGTTTACTTACCATTACTTCAGGCAGATCATCCATAGAGGTACTAGTAAGGATGACTCTGAGATTTCTCACCACAAAAAACTACATCTCATGTTCCTTCTTGACTTCATTCAATATTTCCTTCCCACACATGAGAAGTATGCTTGGACTGGCTTCTTCCTTCACTTTCTTGTCTTCTATTGGCAACAACATGTGTGTTCATCTATTCTTCTGAAGTGTGTAAGTATTTTTTCTCCCATCATGTATGACATTTCTATCAAATTGCCATGGTCTTCCCAAAACAACATGACAAACATCCATGGGCATCACATCACACAAAATATCATATTTATAGCCTTTTGTTTTAAATTCAACTTGGCACTATTTACTTACCATTACTTGGTTCCCTTTCAGCAACCATGCTACCTTGTATGGGCTTAGATGTCCAGTTGTCTCCAGCTCTAGTTTTTCCACCATCTCCATGGATACTATATTATTAGTGCTTCCACTGTCTATAATCACCTTGCATACCCTATCCTTGGTATTGCAAACAATCCTGAACATATTGTTTCTATGAACTGGTTTTTCCACCTCTTTCCTTGATTTCAACATATTTTTCCTCATCATGAGTGAATTCCCATCGTCAAAAGATTCTGGCTCAACATTCCTCTTCTGTCCTTCAGAAACGTGAGCTTCTCCCCATCCTTATTTCTTCTCCTCATGCCATTCCCAAGAAATATTCCCTATATTTCCATAGGAATAGCATCTCACTTCTCCTCCTCTGCCTCTTCCTCTTCCTCAAGGAAAAGAACTCCTGCCACCATATTGTCTCCCTCTGAAACTTCCTCCTCTTTTTGTATAACTGTGGGAATTTTCAGTCTCAACTTTTGGCTTCTGAGATTTTTCATGGATAGTTCCCTTACCTCTATGTGGGATTTTTCCTCTGCTCCATTGGATTTTCTTCCTGGCCAACTTCTCCTCTTCTTTTAGTGAAACCTGATAAGCATCTTCTACTATCCTCATTGTCATCATGTTGATTTCATCCTGAATTTCATACCTCATGCCATTAATGTACCTGAAAACCTTCTCTTCATCGCTTTCATGATGACCAGCTTTGATGTTCATCTTATAAAAGTCCTCTATGTATTCCTTCAATGTTAACCCTTTCTGTCTCAGGTTTTGCAATCTACTGAAAATATTTATCTAATAGTCCTTGGGTATGAATTTATCTTTTAGCTTGGCCACCATTCTATCCCAATTCTTAATTTTTTGTTTTCCTTTGCTCCTTCTATCGGCCTGCATTCATCCCACCAAAGTGTTGCATGTCATTTTAATCTTGTAACCGCATGTTTTACCTTCTTCTCATCATCTAACTCCTCATAATCAAAGTATTTTTCCATAGATCTTACGCAATCCAATAGCTCTTCCACATCTAAGTTGCCTTCATAAATTGGAACTTCTATCTTTGCTCTGACTCCTATCTTCACAACTACTCTTAACAATCATTCTTTTGTGGCTTCCTCTCCTACAAATCCCTCTACTTATACTTCTTCACTCTCAGCCTCACTGATGTCACCATCATCAGGTGATCTCCTCTGTGTTGTCTCCATGGAATCCAATCTTACACAGAGTCTCCCCATCTCTTCTTCCATTGTTGGATTTTCCACAGGTCTGTCCTTGCATCTTCTTGGTGGTATGGTGCTAAGTTTATTTTCTTAGAGAGATAAGTTTAGGCTCTGATACAACTTGAAACAGATCCCCACCCTCACCTGGGGTCCACTGACGTCTTGGTCTAAGGATATTCAAGTTGCAAGAGATGGATCAACTCACAAATCCCCCTAGACCTCTTCTTTAGTTTTCCACATGCCTTTTCCTCCAAAATCAAGCCAAAATGGCTTTCTGGTAGGCTCCTCTTGGTTAAGCGCTACCTCCATGTGACCTCAGACTCAAAACTAGGGGCTTATCCGTTGTTCTCTGCCCACTTCAGGACTTCAAAGCTTGTATGCTCTGGGATCCTTCAACAAACACACCTGCGATCCTTTTGAATCAACAGATTCATGAAGTATGGAATCCCCAATGAGATTGACGAACCCAGATTTCAATTCAAATAAATGGTTCACAAGTTTTTCGGTGGACTAGGCTTCAATAGGTCTTGCCTACTCCTACATGCATATTTTTTAGAGAACCGAACTCTGAAGGAGATCTATGATTCTCCTTATCCAGTCAAATCGATGGTCTAGCAAACACTTCACAAATCTGGACTTCGATAGTCTTGAGTGAATCCTGTTATCGCTCAGTTTGTAGTCTAGGTCAGGTAGCTTGAAAAGTAGGGATCAAACTGGTGCAACAGGAGCTTCCCCACCCACTGTCACCTCGATGGGGGGGTCTTTCTATTCAGGGAGGCTAAACCCAAGGGAGACGTCCCTAGTAATCTGGGTTCTTGAAGGACACAGGTTCTAAAGGATCACGATGAGTTTCCCTTCATAGATTACTGCCAAGAAGATAATCAAGGATGAAGAAATACCACAGTGAAAGCACCTGTTTGTGAGACAAGACAACAATAAAACTGATACATGCAATAGTGGTTAGTACTTCATTTAATCAATGATTATCAACATTTACCATACATGAGCATAAATAGTAGTAATTATTGACGAAGTCAATGATTGCAAACAATGACTATGGCTTGTAATGTTACTTCTCAATAACACTGGAAATGATATAGCATCAATATAGATATCCAACCCTTGAATTAACACAACGCTTTAGATATCATTAAATGCTCACATATAATAGACTTGCTG
>ML809332.1:0-24140 GCA_009831015.1 Picea engelmannii
TTTTCAAAGATTACAGAAAGACGCCTTATTTTGGAGGCCTGGAGTCTTCATCTATTCAATGAAGAAATCTTTAAGAATTCTTCTACAACATATTCTGGCACTTGTTCTTTGAAAAAATATCTCTAAGGTCATTTCATGCAGGCAGTCTATGGAAAACAATGTTAACAATGGATGGAATTCTAATGCTGACAATTGATGAGGTTTCAAGTTTAGCCAGTGAACTTTGTGAAGAGTTCTAAGATCTAGGAAAGCTAGGCAAAGGCTACAAAAATTGCATTGAAGTATTGAAATGATGTTGAAATTGCCATTAACCGTTAGAGAATAGGTGGAGGCTTTAAGGATTGGATTTTTATATGACATGGGGGAATCAATGCAATCTTAGGTTAAACTTGTAGTGATTAAATGTGAAAATTCACTCGTATTGGAGTATGAAGAAGGTGGAGAAGGTAGGCAAATATTCAGCATCTTATTTGGTTGTACAATGATGTTTGCTTCTTGAAAGCAAGCTCCAAATGGAGGTTCAAGCAAAGGAAAATGTAGATGGTGACATATTTTGAAAAAACAATAGTAATTCAATCGGCCATCCATTATGACTTGGACTCTTCCCTTTCTGGAAGGATTTCATGACAGCTAGTAATTCTTCTTCAATGACCAAATCCATTAGTGAATCCCTCTCTAGGGATGATTTTAAGGATGGAAATTTGTTTTAAAATGTAGAAACCTTGGCGAATCTTACTAATCCTTCAGATGCCAACTATAAATGTTTGGCGATATTTTTGTAAAATATTCAAATTTATAAGAATTTTATATAGTTTTTATAAAATTTTGGCAATTTTTAAGGTAAAATAATTTTATCCTATAGAATTTGGGTGAATCATTTTTAAAATAGCGAATCTCGTTTTTGGAAAAACCATGGAAAATTAGCCCATGAGTGAAATTTAGCCCCTAAAATCATCCATGTCCCTCTCCTCTTCCTCCACAAAACGTGGGAAGAATCTGGTTTCTTTCACAATTTCCTCGATTGAGGAGCCCAACTAAGCTTTGAATAGTTATTTAAAATGAGAGATCCCCAAAGTTGAGAGCCCTTAGAAAGTGTTGACCAGTTTGTCATCCCTCTGAGTGAGACCCCAAATGGTATTATTCAATTTCCTACCTTTGGAAAAATTATGGAAGAATTTTGTGTTCTCATCTCCACAAGTGAGCCTGTTATCTCCGTTTTCTAGGGATATCTAGGAGATCATGTCTCAAGGCCCATAGGTCCTAGACATGGAGTACCGAGAGCAGGATTGACCCGAGCATGGCCCTGGAGGGCCCATCCTTCTTCTTCTTCGCCAGACTTTTCCTGTTAGCAGTAGCAACTTCCATCACCATCAGCTTCGACTTGCATCAGAGAAGACTCTTGCTCCATGAGGTACTTGGTCCAAGGTATCATGGTATGTGTCATGTTTGATCGTTATAATTTTCTTATATATGCATCAGGTTCCTTACATTTCTGACAACTGCTTGGATTTTACACTAGTCCACTTGACCATTGTTTGGGAGATTAACAGGGTGCCCTAGCAAGCTTGTATTTATGGGTTTTGGTTAGCCACCAGGGGGGATTTGCAGAGCCATTGTCTGCTCCCACCATTCTATCACTTTACATCTTATCTCCCATACATCCATCCCATTCCCCTAGTCCGACCATTAGGATGACCTTTGAGGGTTACACTTTGTTCTGTGGGAAGAAGGGGCTAAAGGCCCAGGGGGTAAAGGCAGCTGGTAAAAGATAAAATCCATAGGAAATAAAACCTAGAGATGCTTCGCCCAGGGATCCCCGAGAAGGCAATAAAAGGCCTCTTGATAAGAAAAAAAAGGGACCCTAAGAAAAATAATAAAACAAGACCTAACAAAGAGGATGGGAGGTCTTGTCACGAGCCGACCCATTATTTTCATAGGTATCTAGCAGTATGACATTGCCATTATCTGGTCACCATGCCAAGGCAATGACCTTTGGTTGCATGGCCAAAGGAAAGGGGGTCTCATCACGAGCCAGCCTTATCATTTCTGTGAAAATACTAGTGGGTAACACTGTCAGCTCTGGTCACCATGCCAAGGCAGTGTCCTCTGGTCAGACCTTGAAGTAAAAAGAAAGAAAAATCAATAAATAATGAATAAATGAAATAAAGGGGCTTGGAAAAAATGCATCCATGATGGGTACAACTCACCTCCTACAAAGGCACCCACGGACTATACCTACCCCTGATCTTCACTATGATTGGACATCCCTAAACCATATCACATCATGTACATGGCTTGAATGATCTTATGTGGAAACTTTCCTTTTCTTGTGGATACTGGCCCAATAGGTTATTCTGTCTATTTCTTCAACTTTGTATAGTAGATCAGTGTAATGTCTTTGAGCTATTAGATGATATGCTAGGAATTTTATGCATGTATTTGATAAATTTAATGATGAAACATGATTGAAATTGCTATGATCCCGAGGACTGATGAACCCATGGAGGGCGTAGTTTTTTATGTGCAGGACCATACTCGACGGACAAGTACCAGTGGACCGGTACACATGGGGATATGATTAGCTCGGACCTCCATGGGGCTGAAGAGCCCATCAGATGGTTGCTGGGATGGCAGAGACAGGGAAATGTTGTGATGAGCCATTGCACGAGAAGAAAGAAGGACGTTCCACCAGGACACTTTGGCAGAGCCTGACCTAGGGGGAATCACCCACTGTAGATGGAACATTTTCCTTTGATGGACAAGACGTCACCTGGGAGAGCTAGACGTTGTCTGGAGCGTGTGGTAGTGTGCTGAGGTCATTTGGCACGTGTGGCAGCTTGGAGGAGCCCTAGAAGGGCCAACGTTTGGTCTCTGGATGTTGTATTTGCCCAAAAAGGGCCAACGTCTCCCTCAAAGGGGCTTGACGTCCCTCTTTTTGCTCATATTATGACATTTTCTAGCAGTTAATGTAAAAAACAATGTAAATCTTATAGTCATCCTTGTCGGCTGTTTTAATGACCTTAATTTTAATTCAAAGGTCATGGATTGGTATAAATAGAGGACGTTTCTCCTCATTTTAGCAATAACATAAATCACTCTCTTGTGAGAGATTATCTTTTAGCTTTTGCTTGGTATTTTTGGTCTTGGAAGTGAGGCGCAACTCTTATTGGAGGATTCTTCTTGGCATTTATGGTGTTTCTCTCATGGAAGGTTTACAACTAGGGTTTGATTATGCATTCTTCATGATATGTAAGTGAATTTCTCATGCAAAACTTCTTAAATGAATGGTTGTAGGCTTAATTTTTTACATTTGCTATATCATTGCTATTATATTGCTAAATATTGAAACCCTAGGTAGCAAGCACACTAGTAGGTCATTGCTATATGTCCCCATGCTTGAGAAATTGTTTTAGCCATTGATAAAGGAAGATATAGCCTAGCCATTGCTACACTTATCTCCCTTTTTCTGAGTTAGCATTAAAGTGTAGGTTGAAGAGAGGAGACGTCCTAGGCCTAGTTAATTCTACACCTAGGGTTTTAACCTTCTAGGGTTTGAAGAGCCTTGCTCCTGCAACACTTTTCTCCCTTAGACATGTACTTTGAAGCTAGCTGTTTTGCCAAGAGTATTTAGAGAAAGAGGAAGGAGCATGAGGCCTTGCTTAAGCAACATCGGAATGAGCCTCCTTCCCTTAGGGTTTTGATTCTAGGGCCCTGCCATTGCAGCACCATAGAACCTAACCTTCTAGTCTTTAAATTTTGATCCTCCTGAGATTTTTGCCCTTACTTTTGACTCCATATTACCCTTAGGCACTGGTATTCTTTCCAAAATTGAGCTTGTTTTTCAAATTCATCTTTCAAACTTTCAAATTTTGAAACCCTAACTAACCCTAACACCACTAACTAGGGATGATGTCATACCTGATGCAACAAGCCCTCTAACTCAACAATTAATGATGACGTCAAGCATTTATTGAGCCATTTTTGATTGATAATACTGTTGGCTTGGTCATCTTGTGATAGATATTGATGAATTGGTAATTTTTCATTGGCTAATTAGCAAAACATTGACCTTCTTTGTCTATTACATTGCTTATTAAACCAAATCATACTAACCCTAAAGGAAGCTGACGTCATCCCTAGGATATTGACGCAACAATCTATTGTATATGAGAAACTAATGACATTTAATGCATTGACTTAATTCAAGGATTGATCATTTTCATTAGATGCTATATTATTCTAGTGTTTATTGACAAGTAACATTATATTGCCATTGTCATTATTGCAAACATTGACTTCGTCAATATTTAATGCTGTATATGCTCATATACGTTAAAATTTTTGATAGTCATTGATTTATGAAGTATTAACCATTATTGCATGTACTAGTTTCATTGTTGTCTTGTCTCGCAAGAAGGTGCCTTTTCTATGGTTATTCTTTACTTGACTATCTTCTGGGCGGTAATCTGTGAAGGGGAAACTAGCCTTAATCCTTTGAGCCTTTTTCTTTCAAACCCCAGATTGCTAGGGACATCTCCCTTGGGCTTAGCCACCCTAAATAGAAAGGACCTCCCCATTGTGGTGACATTGGGTGGGGTAGGTCCCTGTTACGCCAGTTTGACCCTTATCCTCTAGTCTATGACCTAAACTACAAACTGAGTGATAACAGAGCCAAATAAACCTACTTTTTAGTGTCCATAAAGCTTCCTTATCAGCCAAAATATTTCTCCACCGAAGTTCCACTTGAGCAAGTTCTTCCTTAGCTTCCCTGGAACTGAAGCCAATATCAGGTTCAACCTGCCAGTCCAAGGTCTTATTTTCAAGAGAGAGAAGCTCTTGATCATTTTTTATTCTTTTCTCATGCGCCCATGAGATGGTATCCTGTTTAAATTTCATTAGATTTTCTATAAAAAGAATTGTTGCATGCGAGTTGTGTAGAGGTCCAATGGGAACCCACAATTTGCGAACAAAGGTCTAATACTCAAGATACTTTAGCCAACCTTTGAAGAATTTGAAGGGGTTGGGTGTGTGTCGGGTTTGAAGGTCTAATACTCAAGATACCTTAGCCAAGATACTTTAGCCAACTTTAGTAATGACCTAGAGTTGAATAAAAGAGAATAGATGGATGGATAAAATAAAAAAGAGTCTTTCCTCTTCTCTATCAACATCTCACCCAAGCAACACCCATTCCAATGCCTTCCATTTCATTCAAACTTGTTTAATGGTTAGGTCCCTTTAGCCTTCCATTTGATTTTTAGTTCAATAACTATATTTGGTATAGATGGCTCATAAATATTAATATCAAATATGCCTTGCATTATATTTAAATGTTGACCATAAATCTGAATATCTACATTGTGATTATTTGAACAATCATAAAAGAGTTTACATCATAAAAATTTAGGGAGGCATGTTGATGGGGATGGATGTGTTAATGATGGCCACTTGTTATAAGGGTTTATGGGTCATTTAATTTTTAGAAGGGTTTTGGTGGTGGTGCAAAGGTTAGTTGGGGAATAGCATTTCTATGCAAATGTGTCCAGGGTTACACAAGGTGTAGAGACTTTGTGCATACAGATATCCCATGTGTGTGAGGGAAGGTATTTAGCTTCTCTATGTTGGTTTTCCTCCATTATTAAAGGGACTTAACACATTTCTAGGGTACAATCCAAATAAATGCAAACATATTCTCCTTCCTAAACTCAACACATATACGAGGTACAATGAGAATAGATGTGAATGCCATCTCCTTTCTAAATCAATTCATAAACGCCCTTTTAAGACTTAGAATGTGTCTCTTTTAAGACACGTGTATACAAATTCTATCGATTATAAAATAATGTCAGTTGAGTCTAGCATGGCTGGTTGAGAGGAAATTTTTTTATCATCTTCGCTTGAGTCAAATCCTTCCCGTGACATGATTGTTCTTGATAATTTGATTGTTGATTGGGATCTTCAAAAGTTGATTGTTAATGAGGGATAGTAAGGTATCGATGATTCCATCCTCAATTATCTACTTGAGGGTGTCATTAATTATATTCCAAAGAAACAAATGTATACAATTTGAAAACAAAGCAAAATATAGAATGCGGACTTAAATACATGCCTTCAAGAAGCGAGTCACAACTCACCATAAAAATATAATCAAGGCTTGGATGGATGAACTGTCAATTGTGTTGGACTAATAACATCATATTATAGATAGGGGAACCCCTCTCCTATGATTTTATTTCCCATAAAATTCTTTATTCGATGATCTACAAAACTAGGGTTTTTCTCAGTAAGGGACAATGCAATTTTTGCACTAGGGGTCTATTTTGAAAAACATTGGCTTATGTGATTTGGGTAGTGTTCTCACATCGAACTTGGCCAAAAAAAATTGTGAGAGCTTAAAAAATTCAATTATGTTTCTCGGTTCTGATTTTATGCCTTCAGACCAAATTCTCAATGTGTCCTTGAATGGCTTCAGGAAGCAAGTTGCAATTCTCAATGAAAATCTAGCCAAGGCTTAAATGGACGAACCATCAATTGTCTTGGAATCTTGAAATTGGATTAAATATAAGGGAACCCCTCTCCTACAAATCATTTTCCTAGAAAAATATTTATTTGACGATCTATATAACTAGGGTTTTTCTCAGTAAGGGCCAATGCAATTTTTGCACTAATGGTCGATTTTGAAAAACACTAGCTCAGGATATTGTGGGTAGTGTTATCATGCGGGATTTGGGAAAGAACATTTGCAAGAGATTATAAAACTCAATTATGCTACTCAGTTTTATTTTATTCCCCTAAACCAAATTATCATTGTGTCCCCAAATCACTTTAAGAAGCGAGTTGCAAATCACCATAAAACTCCAAGTGGGGCTTGGATGGACGAATCATTGATTTTGTTGAATTCCCAACACCATAATCATTCTCATGGTAGAATCATCTAACCAATTCCATTCCATGTTTGGCTACCATGTAACATTTGTTCAATGGTGCACCTCTTAGTTTCATTGCTGATATGAGCAAGGCACTTTTCAAAGGTTGGTCAGCTCATCCATTCCATTTTCCCAATATTCTTCAACACTAGATGCATGAACTTATCCAAGCTAATTTATTTTAGCTAAGCCCCAACATATAATAAAAGTAAATTATTCAATTTGATTAATGGTTATCTTATCCATCGTAAGAAACTATAGTACTTCTAGTGGGGAAATCCCCCCTTTAACTACACTAGGGTTTAAGATGTAGACATAGTGAATGATCATCTAAAAGTCAATATAGTTTCTACTCTACCCTAAACATACCAAAATAAATGAAAATAAATCAATAGAAGAGAAGATCAGGTAACTGTACCTTTTATCCCATCTATGGTGATGAACTCCTCAAGCTCTATAGTTCCAAAGACTACAAGTCTCCTCCCAAGGTTGATCTACATCCAAGGATAGGAAAACAAGGACTATAAGAATACAACTTATATTCATAAATTAGGGTTAGATATCAAATGTAATACATAAATCAAAGAAGAATACATAAAAAATCATGATTTGGGGCAAGGAAAAGATATTCTTTTATTCATCAAACGAAGACTAAAACTTACAATCTATGTCAGTCACCATTCTGCGAACCTAGTCCAAGATCCTCTTTGCAATTCTCCAAGTAAAATTTCAATAGGAATCTTCTCACAATATTCTTATCTCCTCAAGGAAGGGGAATGGATTGAATGGAAGAAGAAGGGGTTGAATGAGGGAATACTGAGGAAGTTACTCAAAAAATATTGAAAATGCTTGGGCAAGGAGGGGAGTGAAATTGGGCAGAGTTTCACTATTCTTATGATTGTATGTGAAATGAGACCACAACACCTCCTTTTATATGACAAAAGGATGGTTATTTAGTTGGGTGATGGGATATAGCAGGTGAATTGGTTGGGAAACCTCCAATAGCCTGTGAATTTCACCGAATTCCTTACAACTTTTACAAGCTTATGCGTGCCTTTTAGTGTGCAACAAGCATATGTACATGGGATATCTAGCATGAATCAACTATATGTACGTATGATGTAATGGTACAGGGTGCGTAAATGATCTAAAAAATTGTTTTTTAAGAAGAAATTCTCAGCAATGATTTGCAAAATGATGCAAGTAAGTGGGCCAAGGCCATATATGGATGAATAGGGAATTTTAGGGCTATGATAGATTCCCCCTAATGTGTGAGTTCATAAGAGAAAATGACGATAGAAATACATTACAATATATTCACCAATGTACAAAATCGAGTGATCCCAAGAACAAAGTTCGGTAGGTGCCATCTTCAAAACAAAAATTGTCTCTCCTAGGTGGGCATACTCATGCTTGGGATGAAGTAAATCATGGATACCAATCAAATACACTATAAATCCATTTCATACAACTATATAAAGTGTATTCGCAAGAAATACACACTGGATCTACATCTCAAAATCAAATGAAGATATACAAGCATAGTATGTATCTTTAAGAAGATAGTAACACCTGTGGCTGGAGGTGAGGCCTTCACAGATTGAGAAATAACTTTAATATATTCAAAACTTAGGTAGGAGTACAATGGGAGTGTATAACTCACTACCCTGAGGTCTTCGATGACTCGTCAGGAAAATACACGAGGATCTCAATGATTAGGAAGACAACTTCGTCGATTTCGAATCTGGATTCGACTAGACTCTTGAAATGGTCGACTCATGGAAGTCAAAAGACAAACTACAGAAAGGACAACTCAGGCTGGGTAAAAATTCCCTTGGAAAAAAGCATGAAATATGACCATACTCAAGAAACATGACATTGACATAATTTTGTGATGCAGGAGGCAACGTAAACTCTCCATGTGTTTGGAAGAGTAACCAAATGGAGGAGGACACAAATCTATGCAGCGAGAAAAAATTCCTAAGGTCATACTAGATCCCAATGCTTGACGAACAAACGAAAGGATGTGGTTTTTCCAAGGGTGACTCTCTTTCATGGAGAAAAAAAATAAAAATTCCCATCCCCTCTTTTTGGAATATTTGATTTTTTTGTCTTTTTCAATTTTTTAAGAGCTTGAAAGATAATAAAAGAATTCTATGTTACAAAGGAGGAACGAGTGTCGCAAGAAAGCATACTAGTTCCAAGAGCATGGAACATACTAATGCTCAGAGAAAAGAGACATGTGCAGGAAAAGGACACTCGAGGAAAATTCCTCCATGGGTCAAGGTGTCATCTCACAGAAGCAAGACGTGTTACAAGGCTTGTGTATAAGAAATGCTTCAAAGGTTCAGTTGAGAGCAACATGGAGCCAACATTAGGCCAAATAAGAAAAGTTGAGAATCGCAAATGCGATTAAGAAAGACACAATGAGACCCCTTCTATGTAATTTTTATGATCCCAAAGAAGGTAAGCTTGTTAGTTTTTTCACGTTTAGAGAGTCTGAAAAAACATAAAAAAGACTCCAGGGAGTGCCTTTTTTGGAGATAGTCTAGTCGGTTCGAAAAAGGGGTAAACTTGCACTAAAAAGATGTCTATTCAAAACCATTTTAATGAATGTGACACAGACAATATCACTTGACAATATTTTCAATTTTAAGGATTCTGAAAAGATATTAACTATGGAATCACATCCTTTTTCTGAGTTTAGTCTCCTTAGCATGAAAAAGTATAAAAGTAACTTAGGAGAACTCTCCTAGTGAGGCGAATCTCTCGAGGAGTACCTTTTTCTTCTATAATCTATAGGGTAGAAAAATATTTAAACTCATGTCATTAGATGTTCTTCTGGACCAATTTAACGAGTGTGAAGGAACAATATCACTCGATGATCCTTTCAACTTTAGGGAGTCTAAAAAGAGCTTAACTATGGACTCTAGTGTTGTTCCTTTTTCATAAGTAATCTCCAAGGCCTGAAAAAAGTGATAAACCAAAACCAAGGAGAATGTTCCTTTTTCGAATATTTAGTCCCTCAAGCCCGGAAAAGGGTTAAAATTACGTCTTAGAATACTCTTCTAGAGAACCGAAGTTCCTAGAGAATACCTTTATTCGTGAAATCAACCATCTGAACCGAAAAAGGGGTAAACTACCGCTGGACAGATGTGCCTTCAAATTTGAGTTTGGCGAGCGTGAAGGAAAACAAGATTGCTAAAAAATATTTTCATTTTTAGAGATTTTGAAAAGGGATTAAACAAGACTCCAGGGGGATACTTCTCTCAATTAATCCAGATGAGATCGAAAAGAATAAATGTAGTCTCATTGGATGTTGCTTTCAAATTTCAAAGTGAGCTTGAAAGACAACAAAGCGTGCTCATTAGGGAGTCCCGAGGGTAAGGCCAAGAATGATGGTGCATCAAAAGAATGAGGCTTTAACTCGTAATCATGATAGGACTAACAAGGACTCCCAAGCCTATATTCATAACTGTCAGCATGGATGAAAAAATGTGGCAAGGATCTACCTAGGGCATCCATGTAAAGGTAGGCTATACCACCTAATTACGACACTTATAGAGAAATAATGAAGGTTCTATGCCGTACTTCAGTGGGGTTGATCCTATGATAAAGTGGAAAAGACAATGAGATGCAGAAAGTGGAAATGGAATTCTAACTTATATGGAAAAAGTTGAAAAATGACTTTTACCAAGGGATACCAAAAAGTGACCCATCCCAAAAAAATTACCAAACCAAAAGGAAAAGAGTACTGGAATGTCCAAAAAGAAACCCAGAAACGGAATCAAGTGATCACCAAGCCAAAAAGAATGACAAAGGGGGTCATAAGGGGGTCAAAAGGGCCAAAACATTCTATAAATAGAGGCTAACAACTCATTTTGACCATTGGAATTTGAAAATCAACCAAAAGGTGAAAAACCCCCTTTGCTAAAAGAATTGATTCTCGAAGCTTCAATGGATGAAACGACCTTCTACTTGGACCAAGTAAGTACAAATTCCTCCCTCTTGCATTTCAAATCATTTTTATGCATTAGTTTTAGGTTTTATTGGGGAACACTCTCCTAAAAAGAGCAGCCTTGGGTGTACGCGGGTTGTCTAAGGCCATCCCGCATATGTACTCGAACAGGAAACCACCATCCCACATACATATGCGACTGTGTAGGAAATAGCCCGAATACACCTTGAAACGCTTTGAAAAAATCAATATGCAAGTACTAGCTTCCTCCACTTTTCCATGAAACATGATGTATATTCACTGGAGGGAGAGGGCACATGAGGACATTGATATTTTGGTCGAAGATGACCCTATAGCCATCATCGTACTAAAACATTGTGGGCTATGGAAGTTTTTCAAATGTCCATTCATGAGGGCACAACCTAGGCTTCTCAATGCTCTTGTGGAGTATTAGCACCCGGATGCAGATACCTTTATGCTAGAGGGTCAATCATTATCCCCCACCACCAAGGATATCTACTTCTTGATTGACCTCTAGAGGAAAGGGGAACCAGTCAACCTAAGGAATTTTCCCATGGGCCTTTCAACATATAGGATTATATTCAGATGTATTGTGAGGATGGAACTGAGAAGGTAGGTTCTCGGGTGGTGATTCACAAGATCACCAGACTATCTCTGCACCTCTGCACATGATATTACTCTTGCTCGGGAAGATTACTGGATCCGTGGCTCTACATCAGGCCTCCCGGGCACATATGAATTGTGTCATTCAATGTTTGGAGGAAAACATTTTTTATTGGAGTACGACAATGTTGATGTGCATGAAGAGACAACTTACAGAGTGTCAGTAGTGTACCAAAAATAACTTTTGGTTTGGTACCATTTTGTTCTCCTTCTTCAAGAGGGTGCCCAGTCTCAACCCTAGAGAGACGGTATAGGGGCATGTATCCTCCTTCCTAGTAGTGACCAAGTGGGCAGTGTTGTTTCCACGATAGGGTGGACAGAGGACCATAGAGGCCTTTAATGACACATTCTTTGACTGGTGGGCATGAAATATCTCAGTGATCAAGGATTACCCATATGTCGGAATCAACTTCTTTAAAGACCCTGACATGCCAGTGCCTCCCGACAAGCAGCAAGGCGAGATAGGTAACATAATTTTTAAATTTTATTTAATTTTTAAAATTTCATATATATCCTTTTTATGCATGTATAGAGTATTGACTTGTGTAACAGATGTGGGGCCTGTGCAACCAACGGACTTCGCTAGGACTCAACGACGTCCTTAACCCAAGGCAAGACCAACAACAACTGAAGGACCAACAACTACAGGGGGACCCCATCCGGAGAGGCTAAGAGAGTTCTTTGATGAGTGCAGTGAAACCTCACTGTACTCACTCGTACTGTACCAATGGTAGAGATTGAGGATCTCCCCCATTCTATGCAGCCTCATGTAGTATGGGTGCCATGGACTTGGGCCCAACTATTCTGACGTTTGGCCAACGTCATTGTACACTATGGCAGGGCCAATAGGCCTCATGCTTAGAGAACATAGAGTATTGATGTGCCGATGTCAGTCTTTGTATATGTAGTTTTTGAGGGCATAAGCCCAACGATGTATACTGAACACTTTTGAGGCATTCACGCCCACCTATGTACTCATGACACTACTTTTTGGAGAGAAATATATATATTTACATCTTTTCTGTCTTATGGATGACATTTTTACAAATGTATGTACATGTGTATATGTGTTCTTTTATTTTTATGTGTGTGCAACATGCCAATCTAAAATTTGATTATCTAGAGTATGTGTTATATGATTAAATCTTCCATAGTGAAAAAAAAGACATAAATAACTACACGTCCACAAAACAAAACAAACAAAAATGTATAAGAAACTATACATATATACACGAAGTCACCAAGGCGACCAACCTAAGAGTAGTAGTTCTTGAGGTAGAGTCCATTTCTAGGCTCCACCAAGGCATTTCCCTCAAAATCAACCAGTCGGTAAGAGCACTTCTTCAAGACCTCTTTCACAATGAATGGTTTGAACCACATTGGTTTGAACTTGCCTGGCCCTAGAGGATATTTTTCTTGATCATAGACCAGGACAAGATCGCCTTCGAAAAAAATATGAGGATGAACGAACCGATCATATTGGCACTTGACTCATTGCTTATTAGCCTCATTGGCTAAGGCTACATCACGACGTTGCTCATCAAGATGCTCGAGATATAGAAGGCGTTCGTCAAGCGGTGAAGTGTCTGACAATAATTCCACTGCCAACTTTAAAAAAGGAATATGACACTCAATAGGTAAGATTGCTTCCAACCTGTATACTAGTTGAAAAGGTGAAAAACTAGTGGAAGTCTTTACATACATTCGATAGGCCCACAACATTGAGTATAACATCAAATGCCAATTTTACTTGGCATATTGATCGTTCACTGGAGAATGGTATTGAGATACTTATTCACAGCTTCAACCTGACCATTCGCTTGCAGGTAATAAGGAAATGAATGCTCATTTTTAACCCAAGCTTTCTTGTTAATTCGATCATCATTTGTTTTTGGAAGTGACTACCATGGTCAGTGAAAATATCCTTTAGGATACCGAACCTTGCTACTATTTGATTAAAGACAAAAAGAGTCATTGTTTCACCATTATTGTTGAACGCTTGCATAGATTCGACCCACTTGGTGAAGTAGTATACTGCTACGATGATGTAACAATGCCCCCTGGTCGAAGCCAGGTGACATGTAGTAAATTCAATCCCCCACTTGGTGAAATTACCAATAGAAATGATAGTAAACATAGGAGTAGGATGTGCCTACATCTTCCGAGAGAAGGTCTGGCATGGGTGGCACTTCTTGACTGCCTCCACACAATCCTTGATTAACGAGGGCCAGAAGTAACCGGCATGCAGAATCTTTTGGGTTGTTGCCAACCTAGAAAAATGACCTCCACATGATCCAGTGTGACAGTCGTTCAAAACGAGCTCTGCTTCTTCATGGATAAGGCATCACTGAAGAATGCAATCTACACCTCGACGATACAAACTATCATCGAGTATAAGATAGTTTCACGCCTGATGTCGAATTCATCGACGCTCATCACAGGAAGCAGAAGTGGGGCTCTTCAAAGTTTGGAGATACACAAGCATATATCCATGCCAGGGGTTCGAAGATGCAATTAGAAAAACATATCCCTTAATAGGTGATTGTTCGAGCATGATATCACTAGACTCGACCGGAATTTTCGAAATAATTTTGGCAAAGACCAATGACTTTTTGGATTTTGCCATGATCGACCATGATCCCTGTTATCGATATAATAAAATATAAGATACGACATTTCGTCACGAAGAAAATGAACTTGGTAGGATTCAAGCGAATCCTATAGTAGCAACATCTCTCAAAGATTAGTCAAAGATGGGTGAGATGATCAGATCTCTTGCGAGAGCATGATGCTATATCATCAAGGTAAGCCTTGACTGTGTGTCTAAGGTAATGAAAATAAAAAGACATGGCCCACTGGAAGGAATGTCCAACATTCTTCAAGCCAAAAGGCATCTTACGATACGTGAATGTCCCCCAAGGAAAAATAAAATCCATTTTATGTTGGTCCTTGGGTTTGATTTGAATCTGATTGTATCTCAAGAAACCATACATGAATGAAAAGACCTCATAGCCAACACATTCATTGACAATCTGATTGATAAATGGGGTAGGTAAATTAACTTTTGGACAGGCCTTATTCAAATCATGGAAGTCCATACACATGCGAATTGTGCCCTGTTTCTTATTAACTAGAACCGGGTTTGACAGCCATTTCGTCAACTGTATAGGGTAGATAAAACCGGCTTTGAGAAGTTTCTCTACTTCTTCCTTAATTGTTGCCAATTTTCGAGGATTGACTGGACGAACCTTCTGTCAAATTTGTTTGGCATCAGGATAATTCGTAATTTCATGCTCGAAAATTCATGGATCGATGCCTGTCATTTCCTCGTAAAACTGGGAATAAATTTTGCAGAATTCTTTGAATAATTCAGTGTAAGTTTGAATCTCTTTGGGGGAGCATTCCACTTCGATGAAAACATTCTCCACAACGTCGAGGGTTTTGGAGATATCTATTGGAATTGTTGTAGTAATTATTTCCATGTTACCCTCGACGTAAACTCTGTGTGTAGCCAGAGGATTGATAGGACAAGGCTTATCTCCATTCATGGTCAAAACGAATTATCCCACCTCTATTCTCCTTAACTCGGGAATAAATTAAGATCTATGATGTATATCATCCCAAGTTCTATCGGGACCAGTCATTGTCTCGAGAATCACCTCTTCGGAGGGAAAGACATAGTTTAAAGGATCTTGAGTGGAAAAAGAATCTTTATCCCGAATAGGCTCGAGAGCTGGATTTAACTCCTGTGTGAGAGTCAAATCGAGGTTGGTCGAAGTCTGCGAGACAATTTTATATGCAACCTCAGCTACAAATAAGAGCATGGTCATGTCGCAATTCCCTATCCCTTCCATCGAAGCCGATGGGGAAGGTAAATTCCATGGATCGTTAAAGTAGTTCATTCAAAACGATGGTAGTTGCAAAATTACATACCTCGACTAGTCAGGAACTCCCAATATAAGCCTTACATCGCTAGAAGGCAACGGGTAATAAAAATTTCCCATAAATGACAGAAACAACCTGACACCTAAATTGACAGTGCCAGGTTGCGGATTATCAATCATTGAGACCGTGGAAGCCCCCGATGAAGGGTCAAAATGAGAGTAGGACAACTGGCCATCATGTGGAAAATACAAGACTCAAAAAACTGTAGTAACCACCACATGCATCGCATAATTCAAACTTATTTCTAACAAGAAGTTGTAGTCAAGAGGCGCATCAGTTCAACTTTGTCACACACAATTTTACCTTCCAACTGCACAGGAAAGGAAGAAATAATTATGTGTGGTCTAAACGATCGACCGTCGAATGTCATAAGAAAAGTAGGAAATAGAGACAACTTAGGTTGGTCAATGGCCTTCCAACATGAAAATGGCATCATGCAAGTCGAGGCACCCTCATCAACCACAATACGAAAAAATGTTCTGTGTAAAATATTTTGTGGTGTAGGCCACTAGTATCTGAAAAGCCACGTGGTGAGGAAGATGGGGTTTTAAGTCATTTGGATCGAAAACAATCGCTCCTAGGTTACAATTATCTATCACCCCCAAGGCAGATAACAGAGCTTTCCTCTATGAGGGGAAACTTTGGAGGACCTCCAAAGCATACATCGCGCAAGGGGTCTATGCCAGATCTTATACAATGAATTATTTCTAGCTGGCCTTTGCGTTTGGATTGTGACAAGCCTTCTTAAACACACCTTTTGGGATGTGATTCATCGTTTCACCCACCACCTTATCGATTTGGAGAGGAGTCGAAGAGTTAGTGGCTTCCTTTCCCCTCCCAGAAGATTTTGACATTCCGTAGTCTCGAGCCCTGGTCACTAAATGAGCCTCGACATTCATCATATAAATATTTACGGTCGAATTGTTACTAGTGGGCACAAGGTGTCCCTGCTGCCCCTTGTCGCGCTCTTGGATGCGGAAGCCTAAGCCATGTTTTTCCCTTGTGGAAAAGGGTTCATTAGCACAATAGGTTGTTGTTGTGATAATAGCTTATGGCCTTCTACAAGCCGAGGGAACATATGAGTCAGGTAGTCTTCCATGCAGAGATTAGACGAATACTTCGACTTCTTCTTCTCCATTTTTCCCCCGCTGGCATTATTGGTATTATTTTTATCCCCTTTACCCTTCTTATTTCATTGTTTTTTCTTCCCCTTGGACTTTTGTTTAGCCTTAGGGTTCGTGGACTGCACATTGTGTATGTTTGACGTCTGGGTAGGGGGAATGACCGAACTTAGAGTCTAGCTGGCCACAGTCTGTTGTGTTGAAAATTGTTGCAATTGATTTGGAAATAGGTCTATGGGATTTCTTTGTGCTGATCCCACAATACCATAGGCATGGGGTCCATAATTTTTCTTGGCCTTATAAAGAGAAGACCATGACGCATCCCAAAAACTCTTGTAGAGCATGCCAAATTAAGAGTAGATCAGTTCAAGTTGTTGGGTTCTCATAATCACCTCCTCTTCTAAAAACACTTTGGAAGTCTCAATGTGCTTGGATACGCAGGGAACCAAAGACTTAAAGAACCAATCAAACAAAAAATTAGGAGGGATCTTGACATTAATTAATCTCTTTCTACACCGCCATTCTCGAATATGAATAGAGATGTGGTCGACCTTGGTTTTCTCAAAGTTGTCCATCAATTCAGTGTTGGCATCGTATCTCACAGGCAACTGGAAATGGTTCAGGAAAACAAATTCCAAGTCGTTGAAGTAAGAGTACCTCAAGCCATTGATCTCAATATACCACTTTGCAACACCCCCCATAAGAGTGCGTTGAAAAAGGAGAAACTAGACATAGTCGTCATTCAATGAGTTTGATGAGCACCATAAATGAAAATTCTTCACATGATCACCTGGATCTTGACTAGGATTTCCCTCAAATTTTAGAATATCTTAAGGTAACTTAGTCAATATGGGGGGCCAATGTGGATTGTGAGAAATTGAGTCGTTCAGTCATCTTGACAAATCTGGCAGATGTAACGTTGCCATAAATGATATTTTTGGTTGTGAATTATTTACAGGAAAAGAGGGTCTTGGATTTTGAATGGAAACATTTTTCTAGGAAAATTTGTACTATTGTCCAGGGTTTTGGTAGAAACCATGGCCTCGACCAACATAAGGTAATTGCGTTTGTTGGGGTGTCATCGTCTGACTCCCAAAATTGGATGGCATAGCCTATGCGGGGATTGCTCCCTTTATTGTGTTCCAAGGATGATGGAAGGAGATGCCCCCAGATGATCCAATGGACATGGGTATAGAGCCTTTCTAGGGGTTCCATTGAGCATGGAAGGGGTTTTCACCGATCGACATTGCTTGCGAGGGAATCAATCCCTGCTAAGGATTCCAAAGACCCTATGTGGAGAAAAATCCAGTTGTCATTCCTTGTGAAGGAATAGTACCTTGCACTAGGTTTTGTTGACCAAAACTAGGGTTTCCCCCAGCCAAGACAACAGTCGAAGAAAAAACATTGTTCCCAAATGCATCGACATGTAATGACATAGATCCCACCGACATTGTATAAGACGAAGGTCTTAAAATTCCCCCACCAAACAAGCTATAATTAGCATTTGGCCCGATTGGCTGTTGAAAAGCACCATCGAGCGAAGGGGACGGAGGAGGTATATGACCCCCTGCGTAAGGGATATCATTAAAAGGGACCTTAGTGCCCTTTAATGACCCTTGAATGAGATCTTTTGAGCTCCATGTCCCTAGACCCATGGTTTGTAAGGTAGAATAAGTAAGAACTAAGTTGGTATCAAAGTTAGGCATACCGTATGAGAAAGGAGGGTTCGACGCGCTCTGAGTACATAATAGTGGTCGTAGACGATAACGTTATTGGACCATTGCCTGAAGTTAAGGGAGTTGATACCACTATGGTCCTGACTGGAGAAGGTGGGAGAGGAGGTAGGATTCCCCCTGCAGTAGTAGTCATAACGAGAGTATGAGGACTCTCGGACAAAGTAGCAGCATTTGCTTCCATTGCTGCAAGTAAGACTATCTGGCGCTCAGAAGATGTCACCTCAGGGGGAACAACCTGAATCAAGATCGACACTGATAAGTTAGTAATCAGAGGGTTATCTGGCTTGAGAGATTCTGTCCCAAGGTGAAAAATGGTAGGTTCCTCTAGATTCAAAAAGTCTCCTCATAGATCAAGCTCGAGCATAGTTTCCTATGGTTAGGTCTCTTCGAACAACCCTTCTTGATCAAGTCTTCGCCTTAACGATGGCAGAGGCGGCTCCAAAGTAATCGGACACAAGCCTTGAATCCTTCACGTCCAATGGAGCTTTTGATATTCCACTTTGTGAAATGATCAAATGACACAGTAAGGCTTGACTAGCATAGAACAAAAAACAAACACTAAAAAGTTTCCTAAAGATAAATCAAGCAATCGATTATCTAGTAGGAAGGATAGTTACGCCAATTGACACAAGAGAAACTAACCTATGTAAGTGAAACTTGAAGATGGAAGCACCCTTTAGGTATACTCTATGAAGCGTGATTGTTTTCCCTTGGTTATGGAAGTATGTGAAGATCAAGGAAGAAAAGGGAGAATGCGAACTTTGCAGAAGACACAGTGACTATTACTGGGTCGAAGTGAGAAAAAGAGCAGAAAATACGGAGCGAAGTAAGTCATTGGATGAGGAGATCAAGGGTGACAGATCAATAAGAAAGAAGGATCATGGACAACTTAGAAAGCAGAAAAATCCACTATTAGATGCTTTGGAGCACCACACGAGAAAGAAGGAAAGACAGGTTGGTGAAGCCCTGAAAATATGGGTCAAATTGACCTAGGGTTTGAGACACCTAGGGTTTTTGTATCTAGGGTTTGGGGACACCTAGGTTTCAGCCTAAGGATGTTGGTGAGATATTGTAATGTATAAATAAAGGTCACGAGGACCTAGTTTGGGTTGGTACAGTATTGTTGAGTATAGTTGTATTGAGGATTAAGAGTGATTATTGTTGTGTGAGAGAGAAGCGTTAAGTGTGAGAGACTTCTGGTATTGTAAGACTTTCAGTTGGGTGCGAAGATGGATCCTACAGCTGGGTGTGCAGGAAGGGGAGAGAAAGAGAGGAGAAGAAAGAGGACCTGCTAGCTAAGAGCGCAGACAAGAATTGTATGCTTTACCTTAATATATTATAGCACAGTTCTGTGGACGTAGCCCTAGAGAGAGGGTGAACCACGTATATTTTGTGTTGTGTGTGATTCGTATTCTGTCTCTATCATTGATATCTGTAATTGCATTACTATTCTAGATCTGATAAGTAGATGTGCAGGGTAGATCCAAGCTGATAAGTGATATATAAATGTTGTGATTTTCTTGTGTTAGATCCACTTGATATTCCTTTTGGTTGTAGACATCTATGTTCTGCAACCCCCTCATAACTGCTTCAAGTGAGACTACATCTACCCCTGTGCCAACAAATGGTTTCATTGTCAGGACATGAATCTTCTTGAGGGAATCTCAAGGCGATTCCCATCGAAGACAGAGATTCAAAAGTGGATAGAGGATCAAGAAAAGGACTTCGTTGAAGCCCAGAACAAGAACCCTAATATTAGTACAAATAATTGGTTCGAGAAATATATCTTCACTGATATACACAAAATTTTCTTTAGGGGAATCCATCAGGAGCTATATGAGTGGCTAGCTAGATTAGCAGATACCCAGTTTGAGATCTGATCTAGACCTCTTGTGGTTTGGACATCGGAGTTGATCAAGAAGGTCCAAAGAGTTGATAAAATTGTATCACGAGCAGTAGATCATTGGTTCAATAGCACCATTGGAGGGTACATCATAGAGTTTGTTGTTGACAAAATAGAATCATACAACCAAGCTAAGAGATACTTCTTCAAGGGACCCAAAGGAAAATTTTTACAATTCCTGAAGTTGAGACTCAAGATTCTATTGCATGAGAAGAACATCTTGAAGATACAATAGATTGGTCAGATCAAGTCCTTTAACTCGGGTTTCACTAAGTTATGCAATCGTATCCCTAAAATCATTCGACCTCAGAACCAAGATGCTTTCATGCATTACTACAATGAATTACCTTCCCAATACCGTCATAGGCTTGAGGAAAAAGCCATTGATAATCTCAGTTCCGCTCTGCATACTTGTTTAGAGTATGAAGAACAACTTGAAAGAACAGGTCTTCCTCAGGGAGAATCAGCTAAACAGACAGACATGTCCGCCCTCTTACAACTAGTACAAGATATGAACAATTGTATGATATCGTATGAGCGAAAGGGGATTGTCTTCCCTCTCACCCTTGGAGCTTCATCCTCTTCTTCACCTCCCTTTAGAAACCCAATTGAAAATAATTTTCATCCTAAAGCTATCTTGCCTCGAAGTTGGTGTAAATTTTGTGAGGAACACCATGAGGAAGCAACATGTGAGTTAAGGAAGAGTGCCAGATTAGGATGTGACCTTATTTTTGTGCATAAACCCAAAAAGAAGTACAACCCTTAGTATTTAGGTAATTGATATGCCAGTAAGAAATTACTCAATCATCTTGGGAAGAGATTGACAAACCTTAATAGGTGTATACCTCTCACTCGACAGGACACATTTATCCATTCACCAGAATGGAAAAAACATTATAGTCCTTAGAGAGGGAAGGATTTCACCTTACATAGAGAGTGTCCCACAGCCTAATGTAAACTATATTGAAGAGGACCTCAGAGTGTATTCCATATTTGCTGAGGAAGATAACATTCCCTTGGAATGAATCGATTTGGATGATGGTATGTGGCACATGCATTTTGATGGCTCATGCTCAAATGAAGGAAATGGAGCTGACATTGTCTTGATTTCTCATGTAGGAAAACTTCATAACTTTTCTTATAGGTTAGAGTTTGGTTGCACGAACAATATCATTGAATTAAAATCTTTGTTATTAGGCATTGAAAACGCCTATAACCTTGGTTGTGGTCACCTCTTAGTTTTTGGGTATTCTGAGCTTGTTGTGAACTTTTTACGTAAGATATACTCTCCTAGCAACAAGTTGATGAAATGATACACCCAAACTGTTTGGGTGCTTATGTCGAACCTATTATCTTTCAACATCACTCATGTTAAGAAGGAATTGAACTCAATAGTTGATCGGTTAGCTGTCTTTGCAACTTCTCATAATCAACAACTTTTTCCTCATAGACTTGATTGTACTTTCAATCTCTATATCATCCGCATATCCCTAAAAATATATAATCTCAACAGGTTTTCCCTAATGATGGGAACATTTCCTCTTTCATTCAAAATGAACCTCTCAAGCCTAGCGAAATTATATCCATAGAAGATGACAAGATTCCTAAGGGCTTGAATCCTCTTGAGAGTTTGTTTTCATTGAGTGATGTAGGAAATAAAGAGAAACAAAAAGAAGAGGAGTCAGAAAGGAAGGTGGGTGAAACCATCTCCTTGAACATTGGGACACCTGAGGCTCCAAATAATGTTAAAATAGGTGCCCAATGTTTTGATGAAGAGGAAAGGAAGTTTGCCAAGCTACTTGGTGAATTTCAAGATGTTTTTGCTTAGTCTTATGAGGATATTCATGGTTTTAATGATGGTCTTATACATCATTCCATCCTCATCAAGCAAGGCATACAACCAATTAGGAAAAAACAAAGACCTATCAACCCTACACCAGAAGCAATTATTCGAAAAGGATTGGGAAAAATCTTGAAGGTTGGTATCATCCTTCCAGTCAAGTGTTCTGAATGGGTTTCAAATTTGGTCCCTGTCCGAAAAGCCACTCAACATATAAGTTTTTGCATTGATTTTTACGCAATTAAGCGAGCTATTATGAGAGTTTATTCTACACTCCCTAACATAGAAATGATTTTGCAGAAGGTCGTAGGGTCACATATGATGTCCTTACTTAATGTCCTTTTCAGTTACAATCAAATCGAGGTAAAAGGGACAAATGCTTACAAAACCACCTTTATCACTGATTGGGGTACCATGACTTATCAATGCATACTTTCTAATGCAAGTACCACTTTCAAAAGACCTATAAAAATAACTCTTGATGAATTGATCAGTATTCATATCTATCTTGATGATCTAATTGTATATGTTAAAGGGCTAATAATTACCTCAGAGTTCGAAGTGTTATTTTTGGGCCCTTTCAAAATTGATTTCTCCCTGGGTACTAACTCTTACATTCTAAAGGATTTATAGGAGCATTCGTTTTCCTATAGCACTAATGGTTCTCACTTGAAACATTATGTGGGACCAACATGAAAATTTCTAACGTTGTTTGGATATTCTGTATACTAGTAGTCTAGCCCTGCTTTCAATTTTTCGCTATTTTCTTTTCTACTTACAGTAGTTTGTTTTATGCTTTCTGTTTTTGCAAGATACCAGATATTTAAAATATACAGAACATAAATAAAATGCTAGAAATGGTAGAATAACAGTAAAATATCCAGCATAATCTTCACAATACACAGAAATGATACTCGAAATAGAAATAGAAAAGCACTTTGATTCAAAAAGAAATGTTCACATGCCTCTTTGAGGGGGAAACCTCCAGTCGAGCAACGCTCTGTTACAATAATCTCCAAGCTAGGGTTCTCATACCCTCACCTTTTATTTATACTAAATATATCTATTAAGAGAAGCATCTAGAGGAAGATCTTTCTAGAAGTGGAAGCTTCTATTAGGTCTTCTTACATCCGCCTTATTCTATTTTATTGAAAGGCCTTATTAATATTGACCTTTATTACATCTGAATACATTGATCTACCTATGTGCGGGTTAGGAACTTAACATGTCCGCCCCCTTAAAAACAACCTTGTCCTCAAGGCTTGAGATGTGAAAACTGTTGCAGAATGGTAGCTGGTTCCCAAGTGGCATCTGTTGGAGTCATGTCTTTCCACTGTACTAGCACTTCCTTGATGGTTCTTTGATGCAGGTGACGCTCACGTTGGTCCAAAATTGCTTCTAGCTATAGCCAAATGGAGCCTTCTTCAAATAACTCTGGAAGGTTGGTTTGAATTTGGCACCTGAATCACCTTCTTCAAGCATGAAACATGAAAAACAGGATGTAGCTTCGACTAACTGGGAAAAGCTAACTGATATGCAACTTGTCCCACACGCTTGAGAACTGTGTAAGGGCCATAGAATTTGGGTGCTAGCTTCTGACAATGCTCGGCCTTGAGAGAAGTTTTCTTATATGGTTGCAGTCTCAGAAACACCTGATCCCCTTCTGCAAATTGATGTTCAGAGCGACCTTGATCTGCTTGCTGCTTCATTCTATTATGTGCCATGACCAAGTTCAATTTAAGGGTATGAAGGATTTCCTCTCGAACTGTAAGTGTTTGGTCAACCGCCTGGACCTTCGAGGTACCTGGTAAGTATGAGAGAACTGAAGGTGGCTTCGTTCCATATACTGATTCAAAGGGAGTCATGCGAGTGGTTGTATGGTATGTGGTGTTGTACCACCATTCGGCGAGGGGTAACCATTGAGCCCACTGGTGTTGTTTTTCAGAGGCAAAGCACCTCAGATATGTTTCCAAACACTTGTTGACAACTTCCATTTGACCATCCGTTTGGGGATGATAAGCTGAGCTGAG
>ML809332.1:33830-58893 GCA_009831015.1 Picea engelmannii
GGCATGATATCATTCAAAAATGCAATCAAGAAACAAACACATAGAAAAAACACATTACACACAAATAAACATAGTAGGCATTAAAAACATAAAAATGTCAATATCATATCCTCTAACAACAACAATCATGTTATTTAACAAAAGCCAACACCATATTATCTAACAAACAAAAACATTTTATCATTTTAGAATACACACACAAACCATACACATGCATAAAAAAACATATACATTAGAAATAAAAATGTTAACATCCTATCATCCAACAAACACATCATATTATATAAAATTCAATTTAACAATATACTTTACAATTTAAAATAATTTTTTGTATATCCCTTCACATTGTACAACTTTTAATTAAAAAACCAATTACAAACACATCATCAATTTTATAGATTTTTTTCACATTATACTATTCAAATAACTTAATAGTCCATACACTCAATTCATATGTTTTCAAATGGCTAAACAATTACACAAATGTGATAAATTAGTAAATAAATAAACATTCATTAAAAACACAAATCTCATTCACTTACAATTATTAAAAAAATTGAAAAAGGTAAAAAATAACTATCTATTCCAAATTTATGTACTAATAAAATATATAAAAAATGAAATTTCAAATAGATATATGTAAAAATGAAAAGAAAAAAAATTACAATTATTTATATATATATGAAAATAAAACTTCTATAGAAAATATAAGAGGATTTTAAAAAACATACCCAAAATATTATATAATATTAATTTAAATTATTAAATTGGGGTACTGTATTTTTAGAGCTTTTGGAATGAGTTTAATCCTCATTTCTAAAATATATTTATGTTTTGTTTAGAACAAATCTTTACTCTCATTTTAACATCTGTTATAAGAGAAATCAATAACATCATATATAAATAAAAATATATTAATTTTTTTATAAAAATCATTTTTTTTTATATTTTTGAATTACACCATTACAACTTATGCATTATGATATGTGTATTAATATTTATTAATCTTTTGTTAAAAGTTTTTTAAACAAATATTTCAAAATTTAAAAAAACATATAAAATTATTAAAAAAAAAATAAATTAAATTAAATTTATATAACTAAAAAATATTAAAATATATTAAAATTTAAAATATATATATAATTTTTTCTTTTATAAAAAGTTTTATCAATTATTCTTTTCATTTTCTATAATGTATTAAGAAAATGAACAAGTATATCACATAATATAATATTAATATTTAAAAGTGAAAAAACATATCACATAATCAAAGTGATTATAAGAAAACAAAGGAACATAATACTTTATCTTTTATTTTTCAAAATAATTTAAATTATAAAATGTTCTTATTCAAAGTAGAACTTACCTTACTAAAAAAATTTCCATTATTTTACACATAATACAAATTAGTAAAAAGAGATTCACCATAACAAATTAACAAAACAAAATTCATCATAAAAGGAGCTTCCCATTATTTTACACTCAATACAAATCAATAAAAAGCTATTTATCATAACAAATTAACAAAAAGAGATTTATCATAAAAATTGACTTTGTCTATATTGTTAAAGAGTAATTAGAAAAATTAAAAAATTAACATTTTACAAAAATTTAATATTTAGTGTTTTGGACTAATAGTTTCTCATTGTACATTGTATCTTTTCTAATTTCTAAACTTTGATTTTAATTTGATCTATCTATATGCTTTATCCAATATACCCAATTGTTAATAATGGATTTCCTCTGCCGAGTTTTGATTAGCTTAGCTCAAATTGAAGTCATACAACTCAGATATATATACATAATTAATAATATTTCATTTGTATAATTTTATTTTACATTATTTTTATTTATAAAATATAATTTTTTAATGATTTATAAATATGATATAAGTATAAATTTAATTATTATAATTAAAATAAAATTATATTATCAAAAGGAGGTAGGGTATATATATCTCCATATACTTTAGTAGTCAAATAGATGAGCAAAGGGGGTTCCTTGTCCTATAAGGTTTCATGCACCAATTTGATGTCTAACTTGACAATGATCTAGTTTGAGAACGATCTTAAAAATAGATTATTAATATTATTACAACCTTTTTACAAAAATTAAAAATGGTTAAGAACATGTGTTTCTTCCTAAGAGGTCACAAGCTCAAATCTAAAGAGAGGTAAGGTATGTATACCTTTGTGGTAGTTGAATTGGGAAAGTCCATTATCCCACAAAATAAAAAAAGTCTCATACACCAATTATTATTATTATTATTATTATTTGTTTGTTAATTTGTGGGGGACCTGTTTGCTACGCGATTAACCTCGCTACGCAATTAACCGGGGATCGCACCCAGCCTGAGCCACACCAACCCTTAACATGGTTGGATTTTTTGTCCCCACAGGTTTCGAACCGATGACTTTAGCAACACATAGTGGCTTAACAACACACTCAGTCACTACTGTCCTACACCTCGGGGACCCAATTATTATTATTATTATTTTAAATAAATTTAAATAATATTTCAAAATAAAATGTAAACAATTTATTCCTCATTAAAAAAAAATAAGCCTGTAATATATATTTTGAATCCAAAAAATCCAATAATCAATCCATAAATTCTTGACCTAAATCGAAATCCAATAATCATAAAAATTAAAAAATAGCACAATTTCATAAAGATTGAAAAGGTAAAATACAAGAGAGGAGGAAGTAATGGAGACATTAATCCTATCTAATATTATTTTAATTTTTATATGTAGATTCTATTTAACATTATTTTAATATTTCTGTAATGGAGACTTTACAACGGATTGACAAAAATCATATTTTAATTTGAATGCATAACATGTTGAGTATTTGGGCAAATGCCGACAATATCATATATTATAGTATCATGCCAAATTTGAATAATGAAATATTATTAGTTAAATCAAATTGAAATCACACATAAATATGAATGTATTTTTGTCCATCAGGAATTTAAGCATTAGATTTAAATTATATAAACATTGGAGACCAAAGATTATATACTCCAATAAAGATATAAAAAAAACAACATAGACCAAGAACTCAGAATTTTAAATTTTAGAAAAGCATAACAAATCAGAAAAACATATTTTATTTAAAAAAAATAAAATTATATATAATTTATATTGATTTTTTTATAATATTTTAATAAAAATAAAGTGATGATATTGATTATTTGATTATTCATACTGTATGAAATTTTTTAATTTAATCCAGCTACTATATCTACCGTCATTTTTGCAGTTATTATATGAACTTTAACAAATCACAGTCTGCTCAAAACAAATACTTATATTGTAAGACTATATAAACTTATGTATTCTCATGGTAACTCACAAAATGAACTGGAGGTGGCATTATAATGATTATGATAATAATCATAATATTGTAGACATAATTCGATAATTCGATTATGATTCTCCATTACAGAGGAGGACGTAATGGAGACTTTACAACGAGCTCATTGAGCTCATAGTATTGTGACAAAGTTGGACAATGAAATATTATATATATATATATATATATATATATATATATATATATATTAAATCAAATTGAATCACACATAAATTGAAATTACACATAAATATGAATAAATATGAATGTATATTAACCCATCGGATTTAAGTTCTATAATCATTGGACCAAGAACACAAATTCTCATGGAAGCTTTCATGGATCATATGCTATTGCAAACTATATATGCTCAAATTTAGAAATTACTAGTGAACAAGGATTGCCATGAAAGAATGAACCATATCCCAGTGCAAACTTTATGCTCAAATCTAGAAATTACTGGTCAACAAGGTGAAATTACTACATATCCCCAGACCTCAAACCTTATACATATCCTCCTTGGATACTAAGAAGGCTACTCTCACTCCATAAAAAGTCAAAAGTAAGGGAACTTGAACCTGAAAGGTTATAAATATTCGATAGCAATGAGCACATCTATAAAACACCATAGATGGCAGAGGCAAAGGCAGATAGAGACAGACATAAAGAAAGAATTCTTTCAAGGAGACAGAGCATCTATTGGATTGCAAGGCTATACATCCGATTGATGCATTTAACAAAAAGAAATCTCGACTTGGGATTGCCAGAATTAACATAAGGAAATCTGGTCCTGGGTTTGTTGAAACACCACAGACGGCAGAGGCAGAGGCACGTCTAGATCGTCTATCACTCACACAGAGACATACATAAAGAAAGAATTATTTTAAGGAAACATAGCAATTATTGGATTGCAAGGCTAGAGATCGGATTGATGCAATTAACAAAAAGAAATCTGGACATGGGATTGCTGGAATTAACATAAAAAAATCTGGACCTGGGATTGCTAAAATGAAAACACAAAGGCTTCTGAGAAGAAATGTACCCAACGACTATTAAGAGAAAGCACTGAAATGAAAGGATGAGGGAGAAGAAATGTACCTCACACTGAAGCCCTGCGATTATTAAAAGAGAGCATTGATATTTCTTTCCAAATGGATGTTCCTATCGATAACAACAACATAACATTAAAAATTTAACTAAATCCTTAATTCAACGTTGAATAATTTTGACGAGAATGAAAGGAAGGTTGTGCATGAAATTTGAGATAGATAGACATAGATTTAAATTTTTGAAACGAATTTACAAAAGCAAAGTATGGAGCCTGTGAGAACAGAGGGAAAAATAAAAAGATGTACCTAGAATTCAAAGAAACCATTATAAAAAGAACGGTCACTGTTCAGTAGCTCAGTGGTCTTCTTTAAGTTGTGAATGATCAAAATCCATTTGCCTCCTCCCCTGTCGCACACAAAGCATAGGCATATAAACAGACAAACTTGGCCTCAGACACCAGACCACACACAGACTAAGACACCCAACCACACAGAGACATACCGGACTGGACCAGACCAGAAATAGAGAAGAAGGTGGAAGTAAATGTGAAACTTCTGTTAAACAGATAAGACAAAGACAAATGCCCTGCATTTGGATCAAAACAAAAATCAAGCTCACTGCCCTAGATACGAATTTCAAAAGAAAATAATTTAAATAATTGTTTCATAACCACAGGCATACACAAGACATTTAACCATTAAAGGACACACAACAGATGAGAGAAATGAGAGCAATGTCCAAACGCTCAATGAGAGAAATCATTTTTTTTACTGTTGCAATCAATGAGAGCTCCTTCAACGCTTTGAAAGTAGTCACGATTTCAAGAAATCTCTCCGCAGAGAAATTGCATCTCTCCTCCGAGATACTGTATACCGCCTAATCCCACTCCAATCGAATCACAGTCACATTTCTTCCCCTCTGCATTGTAAGATGCTGGAAAATTTCTGAAACATCCCACTGTATATCGCGTAATCCCACTCCAATCACATTTCGATGAGAATGCAGGAGAAAAGTGTTGGCGGTGCGACTTCCATTTTGGAGGAAATGTAGAGATTTAGGTGTTAAAGTACCATTTGTAGGCAGCATATCTAACCCATTTCCATATGATTTGAAGGTTAAAGTACCATTTGTTGTTAGCGTAATAACCCTCTTTGCAGCGGCATTTTGAAATGAAATGCCTCCAGATCTCCCGAATGCATTGGGTATAAAGGAATCTCCATGTTTTTTAAAGTTTTTTTCTATCCCTTTTGTGCCACGTAATCTATTATCCCTAATTAAATTACCATAATTTTTTAAATTTTTTTATTTTATTTTGACTTTCTTTGAATTTTATTTTTGAATTTGAATTTGAACAAATACAATAACACGGAGAAAGCAATGTGTGAATATTTTGAATTATGTTTAAATATATATGAACTATGAGGATCTAAAATTGAACAAAAACAACTAAATGTTTGTAGGAAGGGTCATAAAAACTAATGCATGTTATTTGTTGGATTGTAAGTATTAGCTCACTCCCTAAACATTTGTTGGAGCAATGTTTTTTGTGATGAGTCTACAACCTTTCCTATTGATAGTGTAATGTGTTTGTCACCCCATTTTCTTAATTTCTTGTGTGTCTCCTACATCGTCTTCAATCTCAAGTTTTCTTATGTTTCTCAATATGGCTTTCACTTCTAGAGGCTCAATGAATCATTTGGTTGTCTGATGGCATTTTAGTTATAATTATGAAATTTGCAAATATGGATATTTGGGATCAGTGGGAAGGCCCTATCTATGATATTGCAAATGTTGATAAATAAAATCTTATTAAAAGGCCCTATCTATGATATTACAAATGTTGATAAAGAAAATATTATTAACATCTCACGTGGCTACATTCATATTCTTCATTAGGTTTGTGATAATTAGAGAAATCATGGTGGCAACCATTGTTGCAAATCCTAAACAATATGTGCAATTTTCATTTAACTTGTGAATGGTGATATTATTTCATGTACATCAAAAGAAGGACTAAATATGGAAAATGCAAAGATGTATAGAGAAAAATGGTTAAATTTGAAGGGAGGCTTTTGTCATGTTTCCCTTGGATGCACACTATTGATGTTTATGATTGTGAAAACTTAAATGTCTTGATATTTGGAGTTGATGAGTGAATGGTTGGATAATTTGTAGTATCTAATATACTAGTTCCACATTTGATGCGAGTATCACGAGAAAGATACAAGAGGTGGTAAGTAAATTTATTTATACCACAAGGCAAGACCTACTCTTTATGGAAATCATGGATGAAATATTCCATGGAGATGGAACTTATGAGTCAATGTGAAATCTATAGTCACCAATGGATTTTGGGAAAGAGAGAGTCATTAGTAGATTTTGGCAACAAGCATGGGTGAGAATAAACTTCTTAGGAAAAGAAATGATGATGGGTTATAAAGGGATGGGAAAGGTGGGAAAAGTTAATTGGTACCATCGACTGGAATGAACTTATTGTAGTAATCTTAAAATAGATCGTGGGAACTTGGGAACTATTTACCACAAAAAAATGGTTATTATGGCCATTGCTAGAGATTTGGCAGATATGAGTTCCAAAGATGCAATTTCTTTGTCAGGGAACATCTAGTATATTTGTGGTTGAAAATATTTTGTTGAAGTAGCCTCTGAGTTTGTTAAGAAAATAAACAACTTAAGTCATCCACATAAATCATGTGTACTTTAAATCATAATTTTTTTATGAACATATTATAGAAAAATATTTTATTTCCATGTCACCAAGACAAGAAGATAGTGTGTGGTTATCAAATTCTCTTTCCAAAAAAAATATTATGATTCAGGTGCATATCGGTGGCCACCCACCTATTCCACTGGCTCAAAGCATAGTTTTCCATTTTGACACTTTTTCTACACTTTTTCGGGTCCTAAACTTTTGGGGTCTTTTTGAGGCCCTAAACAATGTTTTCTAGGCGTGGAAACACCTATATGATAGTTTAATTCATAGTCTGGCTCGAATGTAATGTGTACTCCTTGGCTATACCTTTCCACCGGGCTATCGAGCGCATCAAACAAAGATCGTATGCAAACGTTACAACCCCAAGAAGATGGTGTACCAACTAACCCCATCGGGGCCCACAAGCCTTTTGGTATTTCATCTCCTAGGGTTAGGTTTTTTTTATGTTTAGGGTTTCCTCATTACTTCTTTATGATAAAAAGGCATGTCAGCTTCATTGTAATGTGCTCTGGCGAATGTACATAGCTGCCACATCTTTTCTCATAGATAAGCTACCACCATTTGAGTGAGTTTGTTTCATTCTGCATTTTTATAGTTCAACACATTTCATTTATTAATATAAGTCAAGTTTCACTGTATCTCTCTGTTTTTGTTATAACTTTGTACCTCATTTCATTCCATTTATAAATTTGGATCATATTCTTCCATAGAACATGGAAATCAAACTACAATTAAGAGGCCTACACAAGGGAACATATAGTAAGGCATGGAATTTTTTGTAAGAAGCAGTAAGGAAGGCACTTGAATGAGAGGTTTTAAAAATCCCCACAAGGGAATTGTGCATTTTGAGCACATTGGATTGTAATGATCCCTCTAAGCTGGAAGAAGCATAAAAACAATTAAGAAGTTGTGTGAAGAAAAGATTGCAAGTTCGATGAATGATGGAGGTGGTTCTTTTGATAAATAAAATCTAAGCGCAAAATAATATCCTAAGCATCTTCTTTGTCTTACAAATCTAGATGGTGTATTCCTTGTAGCATTTGGCCTTTATAATTTGCATCTTGATGTCATTTTTGCCTTCAACTCTGAGTGTGATCCAAAATATTTCCTTCTTTTTTTGCAATAACTTGAACATGTCTCCCCTGGTTATGTGATATACTATAGATTGCATGTTGCATAGGTATGAGAGTGCCCTGGAAAATATTTCTGCAAAAAGAGATGCTTATTTTTAGGAGTACTTGCAGCTCATGAAGTGAAATCCAAAACCTTTTTTCCCCATCCTTGAAATTTTCAAAGATTACATAAACATGCCTTATTTTGGAGGCCTAGAGTCTTCATCTATTCAATGAAGAAATCTTTAAGAATTATTCTACAACATATTCTGGCACTTGTTCTTTGAAAAAATATCTCTAAGGTCATTTCATGCATGCAGTCTATGGAAAACAATGTTAACAATGGATGGAATTCTAACGCTGACAATTGATGAGGTTTCAAGTTTAGCCAGTGAACTTTGTGAAGAGTTCTAAGATCTAGGAAATCTAGGCAAAGGCTACAAAAATTGCATTGAAGTATTGAAATGATGTTGAAATTGCCATTAACAGTTAGAGAATGGGTGGAGGCTTTAAGGATTGGATTTTTACATGACATGGGGGAATCAATGCAATCTTAGGTTAAACTTGTAGTGATTAAATGTGAAAATTCACTCGTATTGGAGTATGAAGAAGGTGGAGAAGGTAGGAGAATATTTAGCATCGTATTTGGTTGTACAATGATGTTTGCTTCTTGAAACCAAGCTCCAAATGGAGGTTCAAGCAAAGGAAAACGTAGATGGTGACACATTTTGAAAAAACAATAGTAATTTTAGTAGAATGAATGCTTCCATTCTTGGGTATGAATCTTTTGCTCATTTTCTTACCTATATAATAGACTTTATATTTTTTATTACTACTAATATCTTAAACATAAATGATAAAATAGGTTTTATTCTAAAGTGTTGCAATATCATTTTTGTACATCTTGTCATCCTTCAACCTTACTTCAATTTTCATTTTCAAATTCAATGAGTGTGTACTTTGCTATTTGTTATTCTTGCTCCTTAATATCTATGCTTTACCCATGATATAACTTTATACCACTAAAATGTGATATTATACACTCTTGGATGGTTGTTTCTAAGCCAACATCCTACTTGTTTTGAGTTTTGCAACATTTGTTTACAAGATAATATTATATAGGAACCTTGCCTGATAACCTAGGTTGTTTTTATTACAAGAGTTGTAGAGAAGAAGAAAATATTCTTCAGACCCCATCCACCGAGGGCCTTTGGATTTGCAATCCAATCCCAGCGAACCCAGGATAAGACTTTTTTTTCCTTATTTCCTTGCCAAAGATAAGTAAAGCACAATTTCCTCAATTTATCCAGAGTGCCTTTGGGAATCCAGGCTAAAGACATCCAGTAGACCAGAATAGCTTCTAAAACTGACGTTAGTAATACTAGCCTCTCAACCCTTGAGAGCCATCGATGGCTCCAAAATTTAAGTCGTTTCTCCAATTTAGCTATAAGCCATTGCCAATCGATCTTCCTATAATCATTTGGTTTTAATCGAAATCCGAGGTATTTCAACCCTTCATCAATATCAAGGACTTGAAAGGGAAGTCTCTCCACAATGTAAATTGTTTCCTCTTCATCCAGTGAAGAGAAAGTGATACTTGAATTTTGTTTGTTTATTTCCATGTCAGTGGCTTGTTTGAAGAGTAATAGACCATCCCACAGTTTTCCAATATCCTGTCTTGAGCCATCACAAAATATTCAAATTTCATCTACAAAGAGTAAGTGTGATAGGTATAATCCTTGAGAGATTTTGATGCCTCTAAAGATTCCAACAGATTTGGCTTTGTTCAAGTAATGACTAAGACAATCTGCGACTAACATAAAGAGAAGTGGAGAAAGGGTACATCCCTGTATAATCCCTCTTTCCGCCTTGAAAAAGGGGGTGGTTGAGCCATTGATCAGGAGAGAGAATGATGCAGGAGCATCGCCAACACATCAAGCGGGCCAGCGTGGAAGAAGAAGACAGCTGGATAAGCCAACACAAATTTTGAAACACCTTGAAACTATTGCATGAACATTAATGAGGAGATTTAAATGAGGTGCACTTTGTGCATTGTAATGGATATTGAGCGGATAGCTCTCGTCCTTTAGTAGATAGAAGACATTTAATATAGTTAATGCTAATAGATAGGATTTTAATTCTAGACTAGACAGTTTTAGGAAGCAGGAGGGAAAACAGATATAGACACCCTCATTGTATCATTGTAACATCAGCCTGAGGATAGAATAGAAAAAGAAGAGGAAGAGAAAGAAAAGAATTGTGTAGAGAACACCCATGTACTGATATCTGAGTCAATAGAAGAAGATTGGTTCAAATTCATGGTTTTGTGTCTGATTCTCTGTGTATTGATGTTGATATGCTCATGAATGTTTGTCTCCTGTTATACATTTGCTTTTATATGTTGTGTATACGATTTCATGTATGAATTGAAGTCTGAGAGAGAGATGTAATGAGTTTCAATTGTTTCTCTATTTGAGCAAGAGAATTCCTGCAAGGAGTGCAGTCGAATTTGTCCGCAAGGAGTGCGTTGACAGAGGGATTAATTAGAGATAGCTTTCATTCTCATTTCCTCGAAGGTGCAGGTTGGGCACAGGGTTGTGCAAGGAGTGTGCAAGCCAGGTAAAATACTTAGGGTTGTGAACCTAAGTGAAGAGCTGAAAGACTGTTGCTGCAGGCGTGTACAGAGTCGAAAGAGATTTCAACACTTAGACGTGTTGAAGGGCTGCTGCAAGGAGTGCGTGCAAGGAGGATTTTCTAAGACTCAAGGTCATAGAAAAGATCTGGAAGGATAGAGTCTTTGAATTCATCGAAGGATTACACAGAGAAGTTGTGTTTGAAGCATTCAAGCAGGAGATGCAAGTTTGCGCACAGGTGAACAAGTCTTCGTGGAGGAAGGAACAGACGGTCGAAATTTCCCTAGGAGAATTCGTGAATTACCGTAAGCCGTTGGATCTTGGAAAGGTGCAAGGAGGATACAGTGACGTATTCCCAAAGGGTTCCAAGATCAGAAGAGGTGGAGCCGTTGATCAGGACCACGAGGGTCATTGGATCCACACGCATATCGTGGATCGGGGTTTCGTGAGTCGAAGCTCCAAATTATCGCAACAGAAATCGCGATATCGCGATACGCGATATCCCGATAGTCGAAGGATAGTGTGTGGATCCACAGGAAGTTAGTGGAGTACAGGTGGCACATCGTATCAGAGTTCAGGAAAGGTAAAGTCTCGAAACCATTGACATCAAGATTCGCTATCCTGCGAACCTCAAAATCCTGATAGAAGTGATGGGAAGTGGAAGAGTCAACTCGTGCGTGCGTGTTGGAGTTCGGTGCATCGGGAGTCGAGAGTCGGTAAAACAAAGTGTTCTATATCGCGAATGGAGAAATCACGATAGGATAAGTCCCGATAAAGGGGAGAGAAAAATTAGCGTTGACTGGCCATCGGGTCTCGGGGATTCGAGAGCCCAGTGATCGACCTTTGACATCGCGAAGTCGCGAAGTCTGATTCCTCGATAAGTAAGAGAGGGGATCACATAGAGGATTCTATGGGTGCAGATTTCCTGATAGGGAAATAGAAGGATGGTTTGAGTTCTTCGAGCCGAGAAGAAGAAGATCGTGTGAAGCGGACGTGCACTGAGAGGAGAGCGATTGTGTCAAGAGTGGTATCAGAGCGCGGAAGGGTTCTTTGCTTTTTGTAGCAGAGAATAAGAATTCACCATGCCGCCCAGGAGAAGGGACGTGCAGTCAACCGATCCAGAGGATAGGGAAATGCCGCGACGAAGAGGCAGGAAAATGGCAGATCCAGCCATAGAAAGACAAATGCGTGATCTCTGAGCAAGGCTTGAAGACATGGAGACATCGCAAAGACGCACAGATAGTGTGGGGGATCTAAGTGATTCTGAGAGCAAAGTTGAAGCTGAAGGCGAGGAGGAAGTTGTAGCCGAGGATGCAGCCAATGAACGCCTAATCAAAGCTATTGCAAGGATGGGTGCAAAGGCAAAGATGGACATTCTAGTCTATGAGGGAAATCTGGATGCAAAAGAGCTTCTAGATTGGATTAGAGATCTTGACACATACTTCGACTATGAATATGTCGAATAGGATAAGAAGGTTAGGCATGCTATCACAAGATTGAAGGGACACACAACATTATGGTGGGACGAGCTACAAGCAGACAAACGCTACAAGGGAAAACAGAAAATTAAAAGTTGGGATCGAATGATTGCAAAGATGAAGGCAAATTTCATCCCAAGAGATTATCAAATCACTCTGTTTAGGAGAATGCAGAACCTGAGACAGAAGTTGATGATAGTGAAAGAATACACAGAGGAATTCTATCGACTGAACATCAGAGAAGTTCATCGAGAGAGCGATGATGAGAAAGTTGCCAGGTATATGAATGGCTTGAGATACGATATCTAGGACGAGATGAGCATGGTAACCATATAAACTATGGAGGATGCTTATCAGATGGCTCTAAAAGCTGAAGAGATGCTGAGCCATAAGCAAGGTCAGCGAGGGCGAGGCAGGAGTCAGCTGAGAGGCAAAGCGATTGCCTAGGAAAAATATCATAAGCCCATAGAGGAATGGAAGAAACCTCAAGGTAAAATTGAAAGAGGTGGAACCTCACAAAGAGGAAAACATGCTGAGCAAAGAGAACAACATACTGAGCAGAGATGAGGATATTTCGATAACAATACGTTTCCTCGTACCAGAGGTAGAGGAAGAGGAAGAGGTGGAGTAATCACTTGCTTCACGTGTGGAAAAAATGGGCACAAGTCATTCGAGTGTCCAGAGAAAAGGAAGGATAGAGGAGAAACTCACATCGCCGAGGCACAGAGGTGGGATATTGAGGCGGAAGATGCTGAGGGAGGAAGGTCACTGATGATGTGTAAAGTTCTCTTAACACCCGAGAAGGAGGTGGAGGACTCAGCTCAAAGGACCAGACTTTTCAGAACTGCTTGCAAAACCAAGGATAGGGTATGCAAGGTTATCGTGGACAGTGGTAGCACAAATAATCTCGTTTCAACCGAGATGGTAGAAAAGATATAACTGGAGATGACTGATCACCTGAGTCCATACAAAGTTTCATGGCTACAGAAGGGACATCAGGTAAGTGTCACTAAACAATGTTTAGTTGAATTCAAAATAGGAGGGTATAATGATAAAGTACTATGTGATGTCATTCCTATGGATGTCTGTCATATATTGATGGGTAGACCATGGAAATATGACAGAAATGTGATTCATGACAGAAGAATGAACACATATACCCTGGATAAAAATTGGAGAACCCATATGTTGCTTCCGATAAAGGATAAGGAGGTGAAACCGGAAGTAAGCAACACAATACTTCTCATGAGTGGGAAGGAACTTCTTACAGAGGTGAAGAAGAAAGAAGATCCACAATTCTTTGTGGTCAGGAAACCAAGAATTGTACTAACTAGCACAAGAGTGGATGATCTACCAGAGGAGGTTCAGGAACTACTGGAAGAGTTCACTGAAATCGTGGTGGACGAATTACCTCGTTCGTTGCCACCGATGAGGAGTGTGAGTCATCATATTGACCTCATACCAGGAACTAGTTTTTCAAACAAATCTACGTACAGGTTGACGCCACAAGAAAATGAAGAGGTTAAAAGACAGGTCCAGGAGTTGTTGGACAAAGGGCTAGTCAGGGAAAGCTTGAGTCTGTGTGTCGTTCCAACAATACTCATTCCGAAGAAAGACGAAGACTGGAGGATGTGTACCGACTCAAGGGAAATCAATAAAATAACCATAAGGTACAAATTTCCATTTCCAAGGATGGATGATCTGATGGACTGCTTGAGCGGAGCCAAGTATTTTTCAAAGATTGATCTGAAAAGCGGATATCACCAGATTCGCATGAGAAAAGGTGATGAGTGGAAAACAACATTCAAGACAAACAAGGGTTTGTATGTATGGCTAGTCATTCCGTTTGGCTTGACGAATGCACCAAGTACCTTTATGAGGTTAATGAATGAAGTCCTGAGGGAGTTCATCGGGAAATTTGTCATCGTTTATCTAGATGACATACTGATTTTCAGTAAGACAGAAGCTGAACATCTGACGCATTTGACCATTGTGATGAAGAAGCTACAGTAGGAGAAGATATTGATTAACATGAAGAAATCTTCGTTTATGAAGACATAGCTGATTTACTTGGGTTTTTTTATTTCGACGAATGAGTTGAGGATGGATCCATATAAGGTAGAAGTGATCAGGAATTGGCCATCACCAAGGAATGTATTTGAGGTGAGGAGTTTTCATGGACTGGCTAGTTTCTACCAGAAGTTCATTAGGAATTTTAGTGGGATTAGCACATCAATGATGGATATAGTGAAGAAACGACATAAGTATTTTCACTAGACAACAGAGGCTGAGAAGAGCTTCAATCTGTTGAAGTGGAAGATCACAGAACAACCAGTTTTAGCATTGCCGGATTTCCAGAAAACCTTTTAGGTGAAATGTGATGCGAGTGGGTTTGCCATAGGAGTTGTCTTGATTCAGGAGGACCGACCGATTGCATATTTCAGTGAGAAGATGAATGAGACAAAATTAAAATACTCCACATATGATAAGGAATTCTACGCCATCATACAGGCATTGAAGAAATGGAGGCACTATTTGATTCCAAAGGAATTTGTTTTATACAGTGATAACCATGCATTACAATTTGTGACTCAACAGGAAAAGTTGAATCAGAGGCATGTTAAGTGGTTCGAATACATGCATAATTTCACTTTTGTAATTAAGCATATTTCGGGTACTGCTAATAAAGTGGCTGATGCTTTGAGTAGGAAATGTTTGTTGATACAGGAGTTCAAAGTCAGGACGCTAGGCTTTGATGATCTCAGGAACATGTATGCAGATGATCAAGATTTTAAGGAAGCATATGAAGCAACTGAGAATCCAGTTCTCAGAGATAGAATCCCTTGGACAGACTATATGATCCAAGAAGGATTATTGTTCAGAGGCAATCAGTTGTTATATCGAATTGATCCATGAGGGAGAATCTATTGAAGGAGAAACACAACAGAGGATTGGCTGGACATTTCGGTCATGATAAGACATTCACGAAGCTGAGGGAGTCATACTTTTGGCCAGGGATGCGATCAGAGGTCAAGATATTTGTTGACAGATACAGAATTTTCCAGCATTCGAAGGGAAGGAAGCAGAATGCAGGTCTTTATCAACCATTACCCATACCAGAAAGGCCGTGGGAGGCGATAAGCATGGATTTTGTATTGGGGTTGCCAAGGACGCAAAGAGGATTTGATTCAGTCTTTGTGGTAGTGGATAGGTTTTCCAAGATGGCACATTTTATCCCATGTTAGAAGACCAGTGATGCAACTCACATTGCAAATCTATTCTTCAACGAGGTCGTTCAACTTCACGGCTTACCGAAAAGCATAGTTTCAGATAGAGATACAAAATTCGTAGGGCACTTTTGGAAGACCTTATGGAAGAAGCTGGGGACTAACTTGATGTTTAGTTCTTCTTATCATCCTCAGACGGATGGATAGACGAAAGTAGTGAACAAAAGTCTAGGAGACTTGCTGAGGAGCCTAGTGACGGAGCACCACAGCCAGTGGGACAACATATTACCACAGGCAGAGTTCGCATATAATGACTCAGTGAATAGGAGCACAGGCCGAAGTCCATTTCAGATTGTGTATGGCATGCAGCCAAGAGGAGTTTCTGAATTGAGAGATTTGGAACAGGTCACTACTAGGAGCGCAAGTGTCGAAGAATTCACGGAGGCGATCAAAGAACTTCACAGCAAGGTGAAGTAGCGACTGCTAGATTCAAATCATGAATATAAGCGCAGAGCCGACCAGTGGAAGAGAAAACTTTAGTTTGAGGTTGGTGAATTATTTCTGGCACATTTAAGGAAAGAAAGGTTCCCAAGGGGAACATATAATAAATTGAAAATGAAAAAAATCGGGCCATGCAAGGTCTTGAAGAGATTGGGGGAAAATGCTTATGAGATCGAGCTACCGGATGGGATTGGAATATCTCTGATATTCAATGTCGCAGATTTATATCCATACAGGATTGGAGAAGTAGGGAATGAAACTGAGCAGCCAGTGATCCAGTGGATGAAGCATATGCTAGTTGTAGAGAAGCCGCAAATGGAATGCATACTTGACAAGAGAGTGGGTAAGAAGACTAGGAGGAAAGACTACTATGAGTATCTGGTCAAATGGAAGGGCCATCCAATGGAAGATGGCAGCTGGGAGAACGAAGCAGAGATTCTGAAGCATGGATATACTGTGCAGGAGCTCATGGACAGGAGCCCATGAAAATTTTCAAGTGAGGGAGTATGATGCAGGAGCATCGCCAACACATCAAGCGAGCCAGTGCGGAAGTGGAAGACAGCTGGATAAGCCAACATAAATTTTGAAACACCTTGAAACTGTTGTGCGAACATTAATGAGGATATTTAAATGAGGTGCACTTTGTGCATTGTAATGGATCTTGAGCAGATAGCTCTCGTCCTTTAGTAGATAGACGAAATTTAATATAGTTAATGCTAATAGATAGGATTTTAATTCTAGACTAGACAGTTTTAGGAAGTAGGAGGGAAAACAGATATAGACACCCTCATTGTATCATTGTAACATCATCCTGAGTGTAGAATAGAAAAATAAGAGGAAGAGCAAGCAGAGAATTGTGTGGAGAACACCCATGTATTGATATTTGAGTCAATAGAAGAAGATTGGTTCAAATTCATGGTTTTGTGTTTGATTCTCTGTGTATTGATGTTGATATGCTCATGAATGTTTGTCTCCTATTATACATTTTATTTTATATGTTGTGTATATGATTTCATGTATGAATTGAAGTCTGAAAAAGAGATGTAATGAGTTTTAATTGTTTCTCTATTTGAGCTAGAGAATTCCTGCAAGGAGTGCAGTCGAATTTTTCCGCAAGGAGTGTGTTGACAGAGGGCTTAATTAGAGATAGATTTTGTTCTCATTTCCTCAAAGGTTTAGGTTGGGCACAAGGTCATGCAAGGAGTGTGCAAGCTAGGTAAAAGAATTAGGGTTTTGAACCTAAGAGAAGAGCTGAAAGACTGTTGCTGCAGGCGTGCACAGAGTCGAAAGAGATTTCAACACTTAGACATGTTGAAGGGCTGCCGCAAGGAGTGCCTGTAAGGAGGATTTTCTGAGACTCAGGGTCATAAAAAATCTCCGGAAGGATAGAGTCTTTGAATTCATCGAAGGATTACACAGAGAAGTTATGTTTGAAGCGTTCAAGAAAGAGCTGCAATTTTGCACGCAGGTGAACAAGTCTTCGGGGAGGAAGGAACAGACGGTCGGAATTTCCTAGGAGAATTCATGAATTACCATAAGCCGTTGGATCTTGGAAAGGTGCAAGGAGGATACGACAATGTATTCCCAAAGGGTTCCAAGCTCAAGAGAGGCGGACCCGTTGATCAAGACCATGAGGGTCGTTGGATCCACACGCATATCGTGGATCGGCGTTTCGTGAGTCGAAGCTCCAAATTATCGCAACAAAAATCGTGATATCACGATACGTGATATCCCGATAGTCGAAGGACAGTGTGTGGGGCCACAGGAAGTTAGTGGAGGATAGGTGGCACACCGTATCGGAGTCCGGGAAAGGTAAAGTCCCGAAACCATTGACATCAAGATTCGTGATCCCGCGAACCCCGAAATCTCGATAGAAGTGATGGGAAGTGGAAGATTCAACTCGCGCATGCGTGTCGGAGTTTGGTGCATTGGGAGTTGGGAGTCGGTAAAAAATAGTCTTCTATATCACGAATGGTGAAATCGCGATATGAGAAGTCCCGATAAAGGGGAGAGAAAAATCAGCGTTGACTGGCCATCGGGTCTCGGGGATTTGAGAGCCCAGTGATCGACCTTTGACATCGCGAAGTCTGATTCCCCGATAAGTAAGAGAGGGGATCGCATGAAGGATTCTGTGGGTGCAGATTTCTCGATAGGGAAATAGAAGGATGGTTTGAGTTCTTCAGGCCGAGAAGAAGAAGATCCTGTGAAGTAGATGTGCACTGAGAGGAGCACGACTTTGTTAGAGAAGGAAACTGAGGATAAACAAGCCATTATCCAATTTGTAAAGGCTACTCTAAACCCAAGATGAATAAACAACATACGAATATAGAACTAGTTTACCCTATTGAAATCCTTTGAGAGATTAATTTTTATTGTTGCACCTTTGAGTTTTTTAAGTTTCATGTTGTGTAGACCTTCTTGTGCCACTTTGATTGCTTCATGGATCAGTCTTCCTTTCAGAAACCCAAACTATTCCCCCGAGATATGTCATAAAAGAGTATCTTTTAAACGAAGGCTGGTGACTTTTGAAATGATTTTGTATATGCAGTTGTAGAGAGAGACCAAACAAAATTCTTCAAAAGTATTTGGATTATCAGACTTTGGGATTACAACAATGAAGGTGGCATTTAAAGGTTCATGAATATGCCCATTTTGTCGATATTCCACCACTATTTTAGAATATTATTCTCTAACAAATCAAAGAAACCCAGAAAGAATTCAATCGGCCATCCGTTTGGACCTGGACTCTTCCCTTTCTGGAAGGATTTCATGACAACTAGTAATTCTTCTTCAATGACCAGAGCCATTAGTGAATCCCTCTCCTCTTCCTCCACAAAATGTGGGAAGAATCTGGTTGCTTTCACAATTTCCCCGATTGAGGAGCCCGACTGAGCTTTGAACAATTCTTTAAAAGGAGAGATCCCTAAAGTTGAGAGCCCTTAGAAAGTGTTGACTAGTTGGTCGTCCCTCTGAGTGAGACCCCAAATGGTATTATTCAATTTCCTACCTTTGGAAAAATTATGGAAGAATTTTGTGTTCTTATCTCCATAAGCGAGCCAAATAACCCTACTTTTTAGTGTCCATAAAGCTTCCTTGTCAGCGAAAATATTTCTCCATCGAAGTTCCACTTGAGCAAGTTCTTCCCTAGCTTCCCTGAAACTGAAGCCAATATCAGGTTCAACCTGCCAGTACAAGGTCTTTTTTTCAAGAGAGAGAAGCTCATGATCATATTTTATTCTTTTCTCATGCGCCCATGAGATGGTATATTGTTTAACTTTCATCAGATTTTCTATAAAAAGAATTGTTGCATGCGAGTTGTGTAGAGGTCCAATGGGAACCCACAAATTGTGAACTAAGGTATAATACTCAAGATACTTTAGCCAACCTTTGAAGAATTTGAAGGGGTTGGGTGTGCGTCGGGTGTTGCCCCTTAATTCCAAAACAATCATGATGTGATCTAATTCTCCCCCACTAGCGACCCATTGACGGGCAAGGCCCAAGGAGTCAACCATGTCCTCTGACAGTAGAAAGTTATCCAAACGTTTTGCTACTCTAGCATCACTAGTCCTCAAATTCCTCCAAGTTGGTTTTAGTTTAACCGGAAGCAGATCCAACAATCCCAAGTTATCAAGATAATGCGTGAAATAGACAGTAAAGGGATCTAGAGTCGATCAGGGGCCACAGAGCTCCGCCGCTCCCAAGGAAAAATTTGGGTCCCCTCCCAAAATAGCCCCTGCCTGAGAAACCCAAGGGAATAAGGCTAGAGAATCCCAATATCATTTCCGCTCAGCATAGGGACCATAAATATTGATGAGCACCAAGGCATGCCCTAGCTCCCCAGAGAATAAAATGAGACCAATCCCCGATTCGAAGCCCCAAACTCTATCACATCTATCGCTCTTGAGTATCCATCCTATGGATAGACCCCCAGAGCATCCTTTGGCATCAACTGCCACAAATGACCAACTAGGAAGAAGTGCTTCCAAAGAACGTACCACTACCTCACTGACTCCCATGGTTTCGTGGAGAAAGTTTATGTCTGGGTTGTTTACAGAAACAAGTCTTTTTAGAGACAATTTTTTAGCCGGGCTCGCCAAACCCTTGCAGTTGAGGGAGGGAATTTTCATGAGGTAACCAACTCTTGGGGTTGCTTTTCTCTAAGCGCCCATTCAATGGAGGATTGTCTTCCCGAAGCCACATCGATTTTGGCTCGGTCTTGAGCCAGAAGAAAGTGTGAGCGTATGCCCCGTCCCCACGAGGAATACAAATCTCGAGTAAGAGACCCCAAGCCATCCCCAAGATGATCATCCACATCACAACCACTCAGAGTTTCAGAGAAGATATCCCTATTGCGAAGGGTATAATGGATCCTTAAGTTGAGACTCAAGATTCTATTGCATGAGAAGAACATCTTGAAGATACAATAGATTGGTCAGATCTAGAAACGCTAATGTTCAAAAATTCAAACAGCGACAATGACCAAAAGATGGACATATGCATAGTGGGAGAGTGTTCCGAGAAGTTCACCTTGCAAACCTGTTTAAGCATAACTATGGGGAGGAGGGTTTCTACAGTGGAGAAGAGGCAGAACTGACAGACGAAGAACATTCAGAACCCACTAGGGAAGAGGAAGGAAAATTTGAATAGCTTCACTAGGGAGAACCTGAAACCTTAGAAACTGGACCATTCTTCGAAGTAAGTATTGTTATTCCTCCTATTGATTTAGTAGTATTGAGAAACCAGAGTAATCCCAATCACCAGAGTGTCTAGATCACTGTCAAGAGTAGTCCACCACATATTCAGTCAGGAACCCTAGGAATATCTATGGCAGATGAGATGAGGCTTCCTATATTTAGGGGAGATGGATCTAAAGATCTTGATCAACACTGGTTCCTATGTGAAGCCATATGAAATATTAAAATGTCACTGACGAAGATGTCAAAAGAACCCAGTTTAGTACCACTTTGAGGGATCACGCACTAAGTTGGTACATGAAGCTTGTTCAAGGACATTCACAACCTAAGCCACTGAATCATATTAAGAATGCGTTGATTACAAATTTCAAGAAATCTAAGTCGGAGTCACAATGTATTACAGAACTAAAGGAGATCAAGAAGAAGTTGGCTGAACCCGTTTGGGAATTTGATCATAGATTCAAAACCTTAACAAGCCGATTGAATTTTCAAATCCCAGATGAATAGAACAAAGTATGGTTCATTTCTTACCTCTTACCACACATCAGAGCCCCTCTGATGCAAAATAATATTGCTTCACAATATGAGGCATTGGATATCGCCATGGAATTATAATCAACCCCTATGGAAGAATCCATCTCAGGTATGAGTCAGATCTTGAGTCAGCTGACTAGTTTGTCTCTACAGGTCGAAGATATGAAGAAAGACAAGGGAACATATAAAAGAGAAGACATATGGTGTGTCAGATGTAAATCAAAAGGCCATGAAAAGGAACATTGTCCCCTATTCAATGAATACTTGGCTTTTGGAGCTCCGAGCCTTTTGAAGAAAGTCACCTTACCTTGGTGCGAGGTATGCAGAAACAAGCATCGCCCTGGTGAGTGCTACTACATGCAAAAGTATGTTCATACACCTACAAATTTTTAATGTACATTATGTAAGTCTGTAGAACATGATGATATGGATTGTAGGGCTTACGATCTCATGCATGAAAGGTCGAGAGACATATACAAGATTCAAAGTGAAGTACAACAATAAGGGAACATTACACAATATAACTCTCATGGGAGAGGAAAATTCAATCCTCACAGTGGATTTAGAGGAAGAGGAGGAGGAGGAGGAATGGGTCGAGGCCGAGGACATATCATCTTTTATAACTGTGCACAACTAGGACACCTTGCAAGGGATTTTCAGAACCCTTGTACCACTTGCAGCTACTGTAGCTCGTTTTAACATGTTATAGAAGATATTCCTGTGTTGCTAGCTAAGCTTCAGGAGAGACGAGGAACTCAACATAACCCGCAAGTGCAAATGATATATGATGAGCCTCGAGGAGAAGACACTAGAGTCACCGTTATAACCAGAGGGGGTGTTGTTACAGGAGAATATAGACTGACCCAAGGGAAGAATATGGAAGATTCAGGAATCCAGAAAGCTACAGAGAAGACACAAATGTTTGATGCAAAGAAAGAAAGACAATTTTTTGAGGAGGCAAGAAAAGAATTCAGAGGAAACCAAGGCTCTTCATCAAATACAATACCATAAGTGAAAGAATATGGAATTCCTTTGGCATTTGATCAATTTTCTTCACCAAAAGAAGGAAAAGAGGTAAGCAAGCTCATGGAATTTTATATACTTGTATTAAGTTGATTCAGGATGAAAGCGTTGTACAATAGTTACAAAATTTAATTAGACAATATGAGATAGGAAAGATAGACCCCTTACTGAATAGGGAAGTACACCAAATCGGTAAGAAGAGAAGGAAAAATGAGGAATTACATTTGAATGCTCAAATAGGAGAGTATGAGATAAATTATGTAGTCCTTAACTTAGGGTCAGAGGTCAATGTCATGACGAAGCAAACCTGGGCACTGATGGGAAGACCAAAGTTTATCTATTCTCCTATCACGCTTAGGATGGCTAATCAACAAGTTGTAAGCCCTTTTGGTAGATTAGAACATCGACGGAGCAGGAACGTTTGCAGATTTTGAGGTAATTAAGATAGTTGACGACAACTGCCCTTATCCTTAGGGATGATTTTAAGGATGGAAATTTATTTTAAAATGTAGAAATCTTGGTGAATCTTACTAATCCTTCATATGCTAATTATAAATGCTTGGCGATATTTTTGTAAAAATATTCAAATTTCTAAGGATTTTATATAGTTTTTATAAAATTTTGCCCATTTTTAAGGTAAAATAATTTTATGCTATAGAATTTGGGCAAATCACTTCTAAAATAGTGAGTCTCTTTTTTGGAAAAACCATGGAAAATTAGCCCATGAGAGAAATTTTATCCCCTAAAATCATCCATGCTTATCCTGCGCTATTAGGAATTGATTGGGCCTTCAATAATTCCATTGTGGTTGATTTAAAGAAAAGACGTATGACTTTTGAAAGAGATGGTCTTAGGGTCATTGCACCTTTAGATCCAGATGAAGGTCATCAATACACAGATCCCATCAGATAAGAAGACTGCGCATAAGAACTAGAAAACATATAGAAATTAACAACCAGACAACAGGATTACATTAATCCCACAACCGATGGAAACCTAAGATGGTGAAATGACAACATATGCTCATCAGACTCAGAAGAAGCATCAGAGAATTGACAAAATAAGATGTATGAAGTATCTACGAGAAGATGTGCTAGATTAACTAGAGAAGTCCGTTGGATTGTCACAACAGTAAGCAACTTACCCACCTTTGATGGTATGAATCCTTTAGAAACCTTCTTGTCGGACTTTGAAGAAATAGTACCAGTACAAAAAAGATTATTGGAAATGGATGAGGCCTTGAAATCCATACCAACAAGATGGTGGGGGACACACAAAAACAACATTGCAGACTGGGTACAATGTCATACCCTGATGACAGCGTGATTCTCAGCACAAGTAGAAGGCTACAAAGTTTGATACACATGTTGAAGTTTCCCAAAGGACCATGTGCAAAGATGTGAGGAAGCAACAATCAAAGGCCAGAATCATGCAAACTTGTTAAACACAAAGTTGCTATATGATCTAGGCTGTCCATTTTAGAAAGACACATGGCTTAGGATCTGACTGATCATGATTTCACAACTCGAAGGTTTGAGCATGGAGTACAACGTGAATTCATGAAACACGAAATTGCAACGTGCCTGAAAGTTGGGCCCATGATCATAGCCCATGGTCATACGAAAGAAGAGCCATACAGAAAGGGAAAGTGCCTGTCGAGTGGCTGGCAGTTGAGGTTGTTTGAGCAACTGATCTTGGTCATCATTTTCAAGGCAAATCCGATCGTTGATCCATATGGGTTGTTTTGCGATTTTGAGCATCGGGATATTTGAAAGAGAGGGGAGTGAAAAATCCCTAAATGTGAAATCTCAAGTTTTCATATGAGATAAGCATGAGGTCATGGCCCATGATCATGTGGGGCAAGGAGAAAGGAGCTGTGCAAAGAATCAGAGCACCCGAGTTGGTCACAGAGAAATATTTGTGCGACCTCGAGGCACCAGAATTGACTCAAAGGAATTATGAGTTCGCTAGGAACATTCATGGGTGTCAGGCCTCATACTGATCCCAATAAATGTTGTTAATGAGAATGAAGAAGGTGGTTGAAACCTCGTTTCACCACATAAATGGAAAGCATGGAAAATATTGTCGTGAAGGGAAGACTATCAGTCGAAAGTTCCCTATCATGGATTTTCTTGTGAAGCCTATACCGATTCAATCTTGTGTCTAACAGAAGAATGCAAGTGCAATATGACAGAAGAAGATGCAGACGCCAAGTCTTGAATGCAATGACCAGAGTGTGCTTCTAAAGGGAGCAAGTTGTTTTGAGTATAAATACTCAGTTTTGATATTTTGTTAGGGTCGATAGTAGAGAAAAGCTCCTGTATTGTAAAGTTTTAAATCAAGCTTTTGGTTCTCTGGTTATGCCTTTGTAATCTAAGATTTCGTGTTTAATGACAATCAACTTCCTTGCTCCCTCTTGTTTCCCTTCGATGCTGAAAGAGTTCATGATTGACTGATTCACATGAATTATTGTGACTATATTATGATGAATGTTTGATTATAGTGTTGTTGTAATTCCTTTCAGTTTCTTTGAGACTTGAATTTCAAGAAGATCTTGTGTTGAAATTTTTTCTCCTCGGTGTTATCCACATTTTTGGTTATCGAGATGATGACATGATAATGACATGGTGATAGAAGATCTAACTCTTCATTAAGATCATTTTCATGAAGAAAGTTACATTTATCAGCTTCTCAAAATCACACTTTTGAAGATAGTACGC